>JAOUQU010000006.1:1682952-1695126 GCA_028566735.1 Ammoglanis amapaensis
CCAATGAGCTTCCTGTAATCCGGTCTGCAACAAGATCCACTCGGTTCATTTACAAATCGAGCTCCAGAATTTTGTCCATGGGATGACGATACACCCAGAATGTGGTGGTCGTATCGACCGTGGCAAAGCATCATAGAAACTCCCGGGGGTGACATATAAGAAAGTTGAATAAAATAATTAAATAAATCATTGTTTTCAACATTTTTGGTGTGTATTGTGGTGTTACTGAAAGACCAAGGGAGTCATAAATGGTGAAAGATCTGAACTTTGGTCTTGTTTGGCGGGACAGGCGGTGTGATGTGAATCTGGTATACGACTGAAGTCTCGGGATGAGTTTAAAGCCCATTTTTTGTAATCCTGCTGTTTCATAGTCAGCAATCTGTTCATATTTCAGTGTGTGTGTGTGTGTGTGTGTGTGTGTGTGTGTGTGTGTGTGTGTGTTTGTGTTTACATAATGTTTACATAATGCAGTACCAACGTTTAACAAAAAATGTCCTCGGCTAATTGGTCACCCCTGGTATTGGTAATTTACTTACCAATAATTACACCTACTGGCATGTTTTCAAACCTGGTGACAATCCGAGTTGGTGTCTGAGTGTCTGAACCAGTTTAATTTGAGCTGTCATCGACTGAACGGCATCGGCGGGGCCCTGGACACGTCAGGGCATGTTATGCAGCTTATTAAAAGTGATGCTGAGGAAAGTGGCCCCCAGATCATGGGACCGTCCACGACCGTTGTTACCTACTATGTATATACAGCTGTCGTTACCCGGTGATCATTTTTATGACATCACTAAACAAAATCCAGAGCACAAACTGACAGGCAACTCTGTACTTTTTTTTATTCGGGTTTATTTGAATATTCGGTGTTGCAGTATTTGCAGCCTGACCCATGCAAATAATAAACAAATGAAGACATGGTTGAACGGCAGATCATCAAACATCGAGGCTTAATGGTTTTAGGTTCACGTCCTAGTTCTGCCTCAGAGAATCGTCTACAGAGCCGAACGATTATGTCTTCACATTTTATGCATCAGAAGCAGCATTAAGTCCTTCTGTAGATTGAGTCTTGGCCTTCCTCGGTCCACATTTATTACATACTGACTGTCGTGGACCAGAAACACCCTACAAGAGCTGCAGTTTTGGAGAGATGCTCTGACCCAGTCGTCTAGCCATCGGAAATTCGTCCATGTCAGACTTCAAGGAGAAATTACACTCATATTACACTTAATTTGTGATAAATCTTGCCCACTAAGAGGCGCTACGATGGGAGGGATCAGTCAGTGTTAGTCGTGTCACCCGACAGTGGACTGAATGTAATTCCTGTTCGAATGAAACGGTTCCTAAATGTTTTAAGATTACGAGTCCACTGTATATTGGCCAGTGATGGCTTAGTGCTTCAGGTGCTGGGCTTAAGACCAGAAGGTCGCCAGGTTAAACCCCATTCCTACCAAGTTGCCATGGTAACCACTTCAAGGCCCTTAACTTTCGACTGCCCAAAATGGGTTTGTTGTAATTGTCAAAAAGTTTTACGCCAGGTTGGCTTTCCCGACGCCGTCCTATTTATCCGTGCTTGGGACCAGCCTTTAGAGCGACGACGAGACTCTACCTGGTAGAACACAATGTGCACTGATAATTAAATAAATAACTACGTGAATAAATAACTTCCGGCCAGCAAGGTCGTCTTCAGGATGAAACAGCAGTCGTGTTGTTGAATATATGCCGCAGTCGCTGGCTCAGACCTTTAGGACCCCGGCCATAAAAGAGGTGAAAAACTGCCCCGATCGCCTGTAAGCGCTGAATGTGAACTTTCGCTTAAAAATGCGGCACGGCGGTGCTGCTGACACCGTATGGAGCGCGAGAGCCGATAGCGCATTCCTCCTGAGCTCAGCGAGCCAATGAAAACATCATCAGAGGCCGGGGTGATTACTGCTGTGGGCACATCATTGATCTCCCAGCGAGCCGGACCATCCCCGTGCCGCTCGCAAATAATGGCCGAACCCTGGGCTTTAATCGATTGCCCAGGAAAGCCTGCTCTAATGTGGCCAGCCGTACCCCCACCCCCCTTACCCCCCACTCCCTCTTGCACCCTGCTACACCCCCATTAACTTTTATCTCTGCCGAATCGGTCACCTCGATGAATTCGAATGGCCTCTTCGGCCCTGAAAACGTCCCGGCCGCGGCCCCCTGACAAAAACCAAACAAAGCAAACACACAAATATGGGACAATGCACCAATTATATATAATAAAGCTTCCGAAGCTTAACGTGTGTGTGTGGGGGGGGATGGGGGGAGGACCAGAGATCGCTGGGAACTGGGTGTAATTTATATTTTGTTTTGATGCGAAGTCTTGGAACGGCAGTTCTTTAAATAATGCATGACTTTGCGTCTTTGTTAATAGGGTTTGCACTCAAAGTAATGCGCTCGCCCCTCCTCTCCTCTATCCAGCGGCCCTACAGAATCCTGCTGGTTATTGGGCTTTATCGATTTCCCTAAAGCCTCAGTAAGCAACAGGACATTAGTCAGCTCTGGCCCGCAGCCAGTCGCTCTACATAACTAAGAAGCTGGCAAGTCGCATCGAGTGCTTGACGGATATTTTTAATCTCGTATATGTAGCCACTGCAAATTGGATTATTTTCATAATTAAGAGAAATAGCTCAGGCGGCGGATCGATGCGCTTTTCAGATGCAACAAACACATCCAATAATGAGAAATGCACAATTCCAATCGCGACTACACACCTGCGATAACCGCCGCGTTGTCAATCTCGGACGCGGCGCGATGCAAAATAGACCCGGTCGTGCGTTCACGGTGCTGCAGAGGTGAGGAGTGAAAAAAAAAAAAACATTCCCTCTCTTGTTTATTGCTCGTGTTAATATTGTTTGCGCCGCCATTTGCGGCACCGGCTACAACTAAACACTCTATAATTTCATCGCGGGCCTGCACATCGCTCTGTATGACTTTGTAATGGGTCCCCCTGCTGTTTTTCACACAGGAACCGCTCGGCATCACCGCTCACCGCCGCATCTCGCCGGGATCGAAGCCAAGACTTCGGACTTAAGCCGCTCCAAAAGCTTTTTGTTTCTGAATTATCGTCCTGCGGCGTCATTTCATTACACAAGCGAGGATCGTTAAAGATGTAACGATTCATCGATATATAAAATATATATATATATATATTCGCTTGTGGAATCGATTCATATCGACAAATCTTTTAAGATGACTCCATACAGACTTTAGACAGCAGGAGGCGCTGGCGCTTGATGCCTTGAATTGTATAGCACCGTGTGCAGATCGTTACATCCCTACTGATTCATTCATTATAACACATTTAAGAGGTGGGATATACTGTATTACGTCGAGAGAGAACATTTTATCCTTTATGGGTGAGTTTGGTAAGGTCAGATCATCGTCGGCTTACATCACAGTGACATTAGTTGAACGTCTGAACAATCGAGGGTCGACGGCGTCGCTCAAGGTCCCAACAACAGTAACCTAGCATGGATGGTGAGGTTTAAACCAGCGTCCTTTGGATTACTTGTCCTTGTACCTTGACTACTAGGATCCGACTGGCACGGGTTGGGTTAAACGTGGTCGATAAATTGTAATTGCGTACGTGTTCGTACACACGATGCATGAATAATCGTGCACATACAGACGGAAATAACGACGCTGTTTGTGTAGGAAGTGAATTTGTGGTGTCACGTTTTGTTCTCGCTGAAATTTACTTGTACGCCAAGACATTATTTAAACCGTGTATCGTGAGTTTGTATTGCTCCTACGAGATGGCACACACACACACACACACACACACACACACACACACACACACACACACTACCCCAACCTTGGTTAATTTCTATAATAGTAGCTTATAGTACTTAATACTTCATCCATCCACCTGCTACTGACCCAAACTATTGTTCACATTTAAAACCTCTTTGTGTTTAGTGGAGATTCTGAACGCCGCGGGTCCGAACCCGGTCTCGTTCCAGCTCCTGTGTTTTGTGAACTGAATTGCTGTAGTGCATTTAAAATTGGGAACATTCGTGTAATTGTATATCACACAGGACGGGACACGTTTAACGCACCGTGATGCGCTTTTTTCACGACCGAGCATCACGTTTTGCGGACATTATTTATGGACGCTTTTCTTTTTGACCAGGCAAAAATGCGCAACCCCCCCCCGAGATAGTGGCGTGTGATGAATAGTGTAATATTTCCTCCGGCTCCCAATTTTTTTATTTTCTATAAACGAGTTTGGCTTTGAGAAACGGCGTCAATACTATCAGCGGTTCTTTGTGGGTCTCCGGCAGACAGGCCTGGTTTATAACGGACACTCATTTCATTTGGCTGATAAGAATCGAGGTTTACGGTGCACAAAGCATATGCAAATTTCCAGCCATTTCTATTTCTCAGAAGCGCTCGCACGCCGCGCCCGAGCCGAGCCGTGTCCACGAGCGTTGCCTAATAACATACGGGGCGTATCAGAGATTCTCATGTAACCCTGAAACATTTAATAAAGCGAAGAGCGCTTGAATTATTCCCGAGGTTAAATAACGAAGCTCTCGGAGCAGCAGCCGTGGCTGGGAGATATTTGCACCAGAGGATTAATGAGCGTTGCTTGTATTCATGAGCATTCTGGGAGATCCAGGAAACGCCCGGTCCGAGCCTACGGTTCCAATCACGCCGAAGCCGAGTCGCTTCATTTTCTTTCTTTTCTTTTTTCTTTTCCATTACGGCCGCCGGCTCAGCCGAATCAGTCGCTGTAAATGAGTCGACCTAATCAAGAACTTCCACTTTTCACTCAGCAATAATTACACAGTCAGAGGCGCAGCCATGCTGTATGATTTATGACAGGACATGATGGATATTAATGGATTTCTTAATTGGTGCATATGTTTATGAAATTGGCTGCCTGACTCTGTCGTAACAGCTTGTCAGGTAGCGTGATGCCCGACTCTCTCCAGAAAGCATCGGGGTGAAAAGGGACCAGAGAGAAACCCACAATTTAGATGAAAACACAATCGCACAAAAAACAAACATAAAAAAAACCCATAATGACATGCTTATACACACACACACACACACACACACACACACGCACACACACACATACACAAAGAAAGACATTTATGACCAGACATACTGCACCTTTCCAATGAAAGAAATGACACAATTATAATATTTCAGTTTTGGGTTAGTTATTCTTTATTCCGACGCCGTTCTGTCACATCGACGTTGAATAAAAAATAAAATAAAATAATAATAATACATTTTTTATGAGCGAAAAGCCATAAAACCAGACCAATTACCAAGTCAAAAGTTGCTATGCGCTTTTAAGTAAGAAACCTGTTATGACAGTTTTGGGGGGATTTAATGATTCTTTCTGCTGTTTTTTCTTCGTAACGAATAATTGGGACGCAGTTCTGCTTTATATACAAAATTAAAAAAATAAACACATTATATAAGAAGAATCGTAAAATCTGTTTAATTATTTGATTGTGTTTCAATGAGTAAAGTTACCAAGTGTAATAAATCAATCATGTTTATTATCTATTTGTTCGTTATGTTCAGGGATGTAACGATACACTTTACCCATGATATGATACGATATGATTAACAATACTAGGGGGCGGTAGTGAGCACACATTGCTAGAGCGGTGAGCAGCCCTTGTTACAGCGCCTGGGAAGCTTCCGATCACGAGACCAATTCTCTCTTAATGCTACCTGCACAAAGATGATTAAAGACTCCTCTCTGATCGGGGTGTGTCTCTCCATACACAGTGCTGAGTCACGTGTGTTATATACGCACACGTGTGTTATTTACGTGTGCGAATGTTTGTGCGTCTAGTTCCGATAACATCCGACGATTCCTACGCACACAAAGTCGAGAGCTTCGTGTTCCGGTATCAACACTCGCATCGCAGAAGCATCACAGTCGTTCTGCCTTGTAAATCGGCACGGCGACGGGATGCAGGCGGCTTATCAGAATCTAGCCGAGCGCAGAGTCGCTGTTATTGAGGTTCGACTGAAACTATTTTTTTTTCCTGCCGTCTCGCTAAAAACAACAATCTGATCTAATTCCTTTTTAGGAGTCCGATAAATACAAATTTGTTTCTGCTTCATCGAGCCAGTAAATAAGTCGGAATATCACAGACCAGACGAACGCCGATCGATAATGTTTGTTGGGTGACAGCAGCTAAATGTTTAGTGTCTTTCAGGGCTGAGATTTAAAAATAAATATCTTGTTGTAGTATAACTATTAACAATCATAATTCTGTTCCACTCCAAACACGATGTGATGAGATTCTTTATCCTCTCAAATAAAAAAACTGAAAACAAATTTGGTTTCATTTGGCGAGTTTTATTACATCCATTCATCCAGGAAAACCAGCACTTACTATTATTTAGGGTCCTGGTGGGACATTTACTGTTACACTAAACACCTGAACAGGTGTTTCAGTGTGTTCAAACACACACACAGACACACACACACACACACACACACACAAACAGGACGATTTCAGTATCTCCAATTAACCTGACTGCATGTCTTTGGAAACCGCATCGCGCTACCTTGGGACTCGAACCTGGAACTTCTTGCTATGAAGCAACAGTCACGAATATTAGAACAGAAATGAATATAAATATATTTATATATTTTACAAATCTAAGCAATGGAGACTCTTTTTTTCTGCGGTAGGTGAAAACTAAGCCAAAAAAAATGCAGGTTTCACAAACTTTGTTTTAAAATATTGAATTCCTGCGCCCTCTGCTGTTTAAAGTGAATATAGATTCATCTTGAATGTTTTTTTTAAAACTGATATCGGATTCTGATGAATCTCTGGGTACTCCGGTGTCCTCCTGGATTCCGGTTGCAATCCAAAGACATGCAGTCAGGTTTATTGAAGATACTGATATGTTCATCTCTCTCTCTCTCTCTCTCTCTCTCTCTCTCTCTCTCTCTCTCTCTCTCTCTCTCTCTCTCTCTGTGTGTGTGTGTGTGGGTATGTGTGTGTGTGTGTGTGTGTGTATGTGTGTGTGTATGTGTCTATACCTTGAAACAGACAAGTGACCTGTTCAGGTGTTTAGTGTATTTGCACAGTGTGTGTTCCACCATGAATAAGTGACGCTATTTAATAGATGGACTTGTTGTTGGCATCGTTACACACATAACAGACACAAATCTTTTTGAAATGGTGTCATATTTTTTTCTATTAAACACACATTTACACACACTAGGGGGCAGTAGTGAGAACACGTGTGTGGCTGGATTGCTGTGCAACCCTATTCTAGCCACAACACCCGGGGATGAGTTTAAGGGGTTCAGTGACCTTTTGATCTCTAACGGTCAGGAAACGGCGCCCCCTGGCAGATCCGTGAATCCCTGGATGGGTTTGTAATGACTGAACTGCTTTGACATCGAGACACGAGGAACCGGAATGAATAAACGCTGGAATGTTTCCCGCGCTTAACACGGTTAATGCAAATGTATTTATACGAGTCGAATATGAATTTATGAGCAGCAGCAACCTTTCGTCAGAATGCTCTGATATAATACCTGTCGGACCTGCTTATCTCCGGGATGGGGTTCTATTCCCCGCGGCTAATTAGCTCATCTCCCCCCAACACTCCAGACTCGCCTCTCTATTTTGAAGATGGATTTTAGCCTGCGTATCTAATGGCTTTTTAATGCACTCATTGTCTGGCTTAGTCAATACAAATTCACTTACCAGCCCGCTAATAAATATCTGGCTCATATTCCGCTTGTATTTTTCCCTGTGAGGAACATCGGAGTGTGTTCAATGCCCGCCGTTATGGTCCACCTGATAAGTGATTAAATGTTCAGCGTCGAAGAATAGCGACGCAACATCCTGGCAAACTGGAGCATTTGTAAATGAGTGGACGGAAATGCTGATGGCTTTTTAACAGCCGAGTTTGTTTATGATTTGAATGTTGCAGCACGTTCAGTACAGAATATAGAATATGAATAGTTTTATATAGAAGTACCACAATTAAATCGCTTCTAAAAGTTTAAATGTTCGTCTGTTAATTCTATTTACGAATCTGAAATCAATTCGAGTGAATCTGCTCGATTCCTGGGTGAGGCGATTCAGCAGGTTCTCCCTTCAGCATAGGTTTCCTCCAGGTACTCTGGTATCCTCCTACAGTCAAAAGACATGCAGTCAGGTTATTGCTAAAATTATCTTGTGTGTGTGTGTGTGTGTGTGTGTGTGTGTGTGTGTGTGCATCATGTAACAGACTGCTGACCTGTTCAGGTGTTTAGTGTATTCGTCTCGTGTGATTCTGGATTTAAGCTCTGGTAACTCGACATGATGGATGGGTGAGTTGGATTTATTAAACTCATAGAAATATAATTAAACTTTATTTTAATTTATTTAATTTAATTTATTTTAATAATTATATATTTATAATTTATATCAAGTAAATATTGTCTCAGACAGACAGGTCACTGTGACCTCCTTACATTCAATATTAATAATAATAAAACATCATTTCATAACCATTGAATTATAAATAACATCATTACAGGCTTTTTACAGAGTCTGTAGTTAATCTGAACGAATGTCATTGGACTGTGGGAGGAAATTGGAGTACCTGGAGAAAACCCACACAGGGAGAACATGTGCAAACTCATCTTACTTTGGTTAATTATCGGTTGTGAGGCGGCTGCTAATCATTAAAAACACCCCGGTCGTGAGTTTATAGAAGAAATTTATTGATATTATACTTGTATAGTTCAGGAATGATTTGATTGCATTTAAACACTTTCAGGTGTTTATTTTTCATGTGTTTATTTGTTTCCATGTAAAACACTTGGAACGACCACAGTGTGTAACATCTGCAACACAAAAAAACTAGTCTCGTCTGGACTGTAAAATTCTCTTTTATTTTAATTTAAAGAGAGAATAAAGTGAAACGTGGAGAATCTGGAGGAGGAAACATCCAGACTGAAGAGTCTCTGAGATTTGTGCTTCAGGGACCTGAAAAATTCATCAGCTTCCTTCTTTCATCTCTCATGCAGAGACCAGAATTAATGAGTAATTTCATCAATTCAGGCCTGGCAGTCAAAACCCAAAAGAAACAAAGCCACAAAAGTGAAGTGAAAATGGGCTCCGAGTCCCAAATGAACCCCCCCCAAAAACCCTCAAAACCCAAACATCAAAGCATCTGCAGGGAAACGCCGTCAAAATCCTACAAATTGGATTTTCATTCTCTGTGTAACTTCTGCATTTATAGAATCATCTTTAACATATTTAACTGAATCTCGGTGGTGATCCGTCCCAGTAAAACGTCTCTGGAGTCCGAGGTCCCAGTATTTATAGGGTCCAGAACCCAATCCTGAACATACAATATAAGAGACACACAGATGAAGCAAAGATGAAGAAGGAGGACTTGACAAGATATTGTTTAAAGAAACGTGTAAAGGCTGATTTATATTTCTGCTGTCGCCTTGACGACGCAGTTTTCGTTTTATAATTCTGTATCGAGGTCATAAACATATAGAGCATAATTTACCTCCACGACACCAGGGGGCATCCAGTTTCTGAAGGTTCTGTGGTTGTTTGTGTTTACTTTTCGTTTTTAGTGATGAGTGAGAAACTGTTTTGTTGTTGTTGATTTTATCTGATCGATATTAAACAACGAACGATTTTAAATGATGCATCGCAAAACAAAACATGGAGGCACCGACATCTACAGAGAGAGGCGACTTTAACTACAAGCGTGTTCACTGTATAGATGTGATGGCAGTAGAGCTCCCCCTTGTGGTTTGTGCTATTTTTATGTGTAGTTAGAACAAGTGTGTGTAGAACACACACACACACACTTTTAATTCTTAATGTAAATAGTTTATTTATCATGAGGCAGCTAAAATCGTCAGTAATAATTTACCGTTATATAAATCCTGAAGTAAATTATAAACTGTTATATAGAATCGTTTAAAAGCACTCACATCTGTATACAGTATATCATTCACAAACAAACAAACAAACAAACACAAACGAGCACAGACAGACACACTGGTCTTGATGTTAGGAACAAATCTGCACCCGGATGTACTGCGCTCAGGTTTTCAGGGTCTAAAACTTGCACTTTCATATAATTGAACATATTTTGAAAGGCACAGAGGGTCTAACATTTTATACCAACATCGTCACCACCAAAATCAAACCAGAGAACCCGGATCACAGCAATCAAAGCAGTGGTCAAACCTACATGAGGTTAAGGACATAAAACAAGATCTGAGGCTTTGAGTGTTCTCAGGAAACACACTTTACCTAGAAGCCCCAGAAATCTTAAAAGCAAAACACCCCATAATAACCTGCATTTTATCCAAAGTGTATTTTTAGAGAGAGAGAGAGAGAGAGAGAGAGAGAGAGAGAGAGAGAGAGAGAGAGAGAGAACAGAACCCTTTTTTGTTAGCTAGCCGACCATCACAGGGCTCTTTGTAAATGCACAGGCTGAGAAAACTGCTAAAAAGCTTTTGGACTGAGACCCAGTGAGTGCATTACGCCACCATCAGAGCGTTTCTGAACATCTATATGCTAAATAAATGTTAAGAGAAACCAAATGTGCAAACTTTCCTCACTGTGGACAGACGAAATGACTTTTCTTTTCAAATTGTCGTGATTAGAATATAAACACGAAGTCACAACGGTCACCCCGAACCAGACGTGGAGCGAGTACTAACAAATACTCCAGTAAAAGTACTGGAGTACCAGTAAAGTGCCGAGTGTAAAAACCTCTTCCAGTAAAACGCAATTCATTTGATAACAGGGTGGGGGCGCTGTGTAACGTGTCATTTTCAATCTGTAACCCTGTGCAGGGCGTCACAGTGGTTTAATGGGTCACACTGGCACCTCACAGCAAGAAGTCCCGGGTTTGGTCAGGTGAGGAGTTTGCATGTTCTCCCCATGTCTGTGTGGGTTTCCTCCGGGTACTTTGGGTTCCTCCCACAGTGTGTGTGTGTGTGTGTGTGTGTGTGTGTGTGTGTGTGTGTGTGTGTGTGTGTGTGTGTGTGCTGTTGATCTCTGTAACCTGCAAAAGGCTTGACTCGTGATCAGAAGGTTGTCGGTTTGAGTGAAGCATCGAAGCCCATAAGCTGCTGCTTGGGTGTCGAGGATAGGGCTGCACATGATTCCAAACACACACACACACACACACACACACACACACACACACACACACACACACACACACACACATCTAAAATTAATTCTTTATTCCTCCCAACATTAGAATTCAGAAGTCAGTCGCTCTCCTCCACCAGAACCCGTCGCTCATTAAGGTGGAAACAATCTGTGCAAACAAAGTCGGTCTCAAAGACACACAGAGCGCTCGCTCCGAATCACAAAGTACCTCTGCTGTCTCACCTGAGTCCCTGCAGGGGGTCCGGCTGCTCATCCAATCAGAGACAGCTCCGTCAGAGCCTCCAATCAAAGCCTGCCAGACCCCCCTCATACACACGCCTGCACCAGGTTCATCCAATCAATGAGTAATTTACACTCAGACACTTACAGGAAAACAAATATAAACAAAGTGTGTGTGTGTGTGTGTGTGTGTGTGTAGTCCTCTGAGGCATCTTTTCTTTTAATAGGATTGAGATGTCACGTTTTACTCTTTAGATGGAGAGACGGATGGATGATGAATGGATGATGGATGGATGGATGATGAATGGATGATGGATGATTATGGATGGATGGATGGATGATGGATGGATGATGGATGATTATGGATGGATGGATGGATGGATGGATGGATGATGGATGGATGATGGATGGATGATGGATGGATGATGGATGATTATGGATGGATGGATGGATGGATGATGGATGATTATCAATTGATGGATGAATGGATGATGAATGGATGATGGATGGATGATGGATGGATGATGGATTGATGGATGATGAATGGATGATGGATGGATGATGGATGGATGGATGATGAATGGATGATGGATGGATGATGGATGGATGATGGATGGATGATGAATGGATGATGGATGGATGGATGATGAATAGATGATGGATGGATGGATGATGAATTGATGATGGATGGATGATGGATGGATGGATGATGAATGGATGATGGATGGATGATGGATGGATGGATGATGAATGGATGATGGATGGATGATGGATGGAT
>JAOUQU010000006.1:1810869-1823017 GCA_028566735.1 Ammoglanis amapaensis
AGTTGGGATATGCGAAAACCTGCAATTTCCCTTCGGGGATTAATAAAGTATATAAAATAAAAAAAATAAAATAAAATAAAAAATATTGATTGGTGTTGATATTGATGGTAGAAGAATCACATCGCTGGTTTGTTGTAATATTGACATCATGCAGGCGTCTTTACACCCCTGATCATGAATAAACTGTGTGTATAAAACGGGACATTAAAGTTTTATTCTCTTTTTCTGCTCTTTGATGCATCGAGTTAAATATGAATGTTAAATATTTGTGCTTTTTTATTTTTGATTCTTTTATTTCTGTTTTTTTAGGGTCCATTGATTGCGACGGCTTTTACAAACGGATACCACTGAGACCCCCGCCGGGGTCGGTCACCGTCTCACTGGAGGTACCTGATCATTTCGGTTCTCGTCCCAGAGTTTATTTGTTGGTGTGTTGTGATGTCATCCAGACCAAACCTGAAACCCAGAAGTCGTCGTTCCTACTGAATAAAAGAAACTCAGGTTCTAATCAGATACAATTTTATTTCGTATAAAGTATCTCATCTACTGTAGAGCCAGTCCCACGCCTGGGTAAATAGGGAGGTTTGTGTCAGGAAGTATAAAACTATGCTACACTGATGATCATCCACGTTCTGCACACAAACGTTTATTTGATTTTGTGTTGTACATAAACACTTTATTATGTAGCTTTAGGCTTAAGACACGTGTCTTATAAGGAGCTTAAGCTCCACAGGAAGTGGAATTCATGCACCCAGCTGAACAGGAAATGAAGCGTGAAGGTTTTTATTCTTTTAGCCTGAGATGAACATGATGAACTTGTTCACGTTATAGTTTCATCTGAATCATGATGATGAACCTGCTAAACATCCAGATTCTACATTCCAGCACCTCAATTATTATTTATTTATTTATTTATCGAGCATTTTAATGTTTTAAATTCCGGGTCGTATCCATGACAGCAAGCGTTCATTCATTCATCATACAAATCACATCAAACACACTCATGGAGGATTTTGTCTCTTCAATTTGCTTTAGCTGCATGTTTTTGGACTGTGGGAGGAAACCAAAGCACCCTGCAACCCATGCAAACACAAACTGTGTGTATGTGTGTGTTTGTAATTTGGCAAGTTTGTATGTGTGTGTGTGTGTGTGTGTGTGTGTGTTTCATAAAATCTAATCCTGTGTTTGTTGTTGTGGTTCCTCAGATTCTTTTTGGAGGTTCTAATAAACCGGACCGATGGTTCGAACCGGCCGTTGTACAGAGATGATCCGAACACTGCAGCATCCCACTGACTGACGGAGGGGGGCTGAAGACGAGGGAGGGGGGTTGTGTGTGTGTGTGTGTGTGTGTGTGTGTGCGGGGGGGTCTTCAACCACAGAGAAGAAAAGATCAAAGGAAACGTCAAACTCATTTCAGAAAAGAACTGCGGTACCATGACACCCCACCTTCACCAACACAAACTCCGCCCCCTACACCCCCCACTCTGTCCTTAGCCCCTGTCCTCACCCCTCACCTTACCCCACCCACTCTGCCCCCTGTGTAACATTATCACTTTGATTTCCTCTCTAATTTCTTTTCTTTGGTTTTAAGCAGGTTGTGTAGTTCGGTCACGTTGTTGTTTTAATTTCTCTTTCATGGTTTGTTCGTGTAGTTTCACACGTTTACTGATCCCGTCTGGATCATGTCTGGATCACGTCTGGATCCCGATCACGGCTCGTTCTAAAGAGAGAACATTTCAGCACTTTTCATCTTAGTGGATGTTCTTAAATGTGTGCGACGTCTCATCATCCATCACGATCAACTCTTTTTGGGCAATACTAAAAGGACTTTAATATTTTTACGGTCCTTTTTTTTATAAGTGTCGTTTATTTTGCTGTTTAGGGAGAAAAGAAAAAAAAAGAAAAGTGTAGATGATGGAGATTTTTATTTCGGATAAATACAAGGAGAATTTCAGATTTCAGAAGATGAATAAACTGTTCCTGTAAATATTATTCCGGTCGATGCATTTAACCAACTCAACAATGAGGGGGGGGAGAAAAACATATTTTTCTGACCGTGTGTCAAAACAAATCGTTCCAGGGTGTGAATAAATAAATAAATAAAAATAAAATATAGGTCTTAACAGATTATTATGATCTCGCTGTTACGCGCTGACGAATCAAATCGATCAGACGGCTGCTGTGTAAATATTACAAGTGTCATACCAGCATATTTACTAACGGTGATTACAGGGCACTGCTCAGACAGACGGTTAGACAGACAGACGGCTGCTGCATAGACTTTTATCTCATACATATATATATATATATATATATATATATATATATATATATAGAGAGAGAGAGAGAGAGAGAGAGAGAGAGAGAGAGAGAGAGAGAGAGAGAGAGAGAGAGATGAAACGAGAACCGTTCGATCCAAAGCACACTGTAGGCGTCTCGAACCTTTTTCCTCTCCATCAGCTTTTATATTCCTAAGTAGTGAGACGACGACGATGTTATATTTCTGTCTCACTCGTCTTGGGGTCGATCTTTTGGTTACGTTTGTGCCGATCATCCATTATTATATTAAATTATATCTGATTTGTTTGTCGATATTTTGTGTTCGCCAGCATTTCCAAAACTGAACTGTTCAAATAATAATAATAATTTAATTCATATAATAATTTAATATTAATAATTCACAACTTCTTTTCCATCGGCATCTACCAAATGTGCTACTAAAAACTTACATTAGAAGTACTCCGTTTTCCTCACAAAGTCCAAAGACATGCAGTCAGATTAATTGGAGATACTGAAATTGTCGTGTAAGTGTGTGTGTGCAATAGACTGGTGACCTGTTTAGGTGTTTAGTATATTCGCCCCAGCGTCTGTCCCACTGTGATTTTAAATAGAAAGAGACAGACAGACAGAGTCGGATAGTAAAAGGTTCATTAGGAATAAAATAACAACACAAATAAGTTTAAATCATTGTTTTTATTTGGTCGTTCCTCCCAACCAGCAGAATTTATTAAATAGAATAGAATTCTAAATTAATAAATGTATGCTGATTAATGATAATAAAATCGTGCAGCTTGTATAAAAGTACAGAACCATCGGCACATTCGTAACTGCAGCTTTAATATCGAGGGTTCAGAACCAGAGAAACACTGAAATCTTTACTTCATTATAAACGTGATCAAGTGGAGCTGAAATATGAATAAAAAGGTTCACGTGTGGATATGATACAAACCTGAAGATGAAAATATGATCCACAATATCTACAGTTATGATTTGAAGTTTACATACACTTGTAATTGATAGTTTAGGTTTTATAACGACTGGAACTGAGGACCTGAAGTCGATGGGGGTGGGGGGGGGGGGGGGGGTATTTAATGAAGCTCACTTGACTGTGCACAGTTTAGGTTTCATGGTTTGGTACTTTCTTTGGATGGATGTAGTTATGATGGCCTGTTTATACGGCCACAGAGAGAGAGAGAGAGCGAGAGAGAGAGAGAGAGTCACCAGCTGAAGAGTCGCCGACACATTAAAACTGTAAAACACAAAAGTAATAATCCAACGTTACTGTATGTATATTTTCGACACTATATTCTGTATGATATATTTACAGGTGTATGTAAACTGTATATTCTCTTTAACTATATTATCTATAATGTGTGCATTTGTGTGTTTTGGGGGAAGGGTAATAAGATATTTTTCACTTTAGAAAGGGATTACTCTAATAATAATCAAAATAAAGAGGTGAAGCTTTGATTTCTTTTGTACCTCCGTGCTGCCGAAAATGTTGCAACGACGTTTCCATGCTGATCTGAGTACAAACGTAAAGGTTTAAATCTTTTTTTTTTGCACTGTGACCAGTGAATAAAACCCTGACTGCTTCTTTTTTGCACACTCTGGACGTGTTATAAGTTCCTCGGGTTTTGTGTACGAAGAATGTTTTATGAATGTTACAGGAATAGAAGCTGAGATTTCATTTCACCCGGACTGGGTTGTGAAATCCGGGCCTGCTTTTCCATCCGGCCGATATTAAAACATTGAATGAGTCTCGGTTGGAGAACCAGAACCCGTTTAGAACCCGCTGTGGTTCTTGTGTGTAGAGATGCTGGTGTAATGAAAGGATTTGTCGATGGTTGAAGGTCTCGATGTTAATTTGTACGTCTCTGGTTTCCTGCTGCACTTGTATTTTACTTTTCTGTTTGGTTTTATTTTGCTTTTTGGTTTATTTGTTGTTCTCTGATGCTCCGAGTAACCAGGAGACGCTGAATGCTGGACGCTTTTTACATGAGCGAGAGACAAAATCATAATTTAAACAAACAAAAAAAGATCATTATTGTAATGTTCAAATGTACAAGACAAAAAAATGAAATACAAAACTTTAAAAATAGAAATCGCTGTTGTCTTTATTTGTGTGTGTGGTTGTGTCAGTATGTGTGTGTGTGTTGGTTAGTATGTGAGTTGTTGTGTATGTGTTATGTATGATATGTTAGTTTGTGTATTGTTAGTGGGTGTTATATATTAGTATAGGATCATGTCCTGTCTCACCTAATGTATCAGCTGCTCTCTCTCTCTCTCTCTCTCTCTCTCTCTCTCTCTCTCTCTCTCTTTTTGGTCTAGGTCACTAACACCTGAGCTACTTTTTTAATAAGTGTTATTAAAATAACTTTTTTTAAATAATTCTGAATTATAAAGCAGCAGGCTGGTGAACGCAGTGATACATGGGAGGGTAAGACAGGTCAAGGACGCGTCTCTCTTCTTCTGGTGACTCCAGAGTTCATTTTATATCCAGGTAAAGCTCATTTCCTCTCCAGGTGAGATACATGAATAATGAGTGTGTAATCGTTCTTACTCATCATCATCATCATCATCATGGAACCCGAATCTGCTGCCTCACAGTAAGAAGGTTCTGGGTTTTAACCCCATGTTGATGTTCGCATTCACATCATTAGTGTATATGACTGTTTTTATTATTATCAGGTACATATTAGTGTGTGTGTGCAGATATATGTCGATATATATGAATGTATTTATTGGTATGCACTGATTGAGCTATTTATTGAGGTGTATATATTTATAATAGTATAGATATATAAGCAAATATACTGACTTATTAGTATACATCATAAGTATAATAAATATTTATATAATATAGTGTAATTATATATTGTTAAATTAGTTATTGAGCTATAGATTGGGATGTTTATATTAGTATGCATCGATGTATATAGTAGGTATATAAATTATATACCTATAAATGAAGTATATATTAGTGTAAGGATTTAACTACCCAGGGCCGCGGTGCGTCGGGTTCCAGGACAGCAGCTTGAGGAAAAGCTCGAGACCTCGAGGAACCTCGTCTGTGTGAGGAAGCAGAAGCACAAATGTGATGTGAAACGTCACCCTGCTGAAAATGATGGTCAACCGTAATGAGCGGCGTTTCAGTGGCGCCGGGAGACGTTATTGTCTCGAGTTCCGTCAGCAGATTCATCCTCTTTTGTTCATCTCCCGTCTCATTTCCCTCTCGTCTCATTTTCATGTCTTAAGATGGCTGCTGAATTACAGGAACCGTCATTATTACGTTATGAATTAATTCTACCTGTCGCCCCTTCTCGGCCTCTTCGCTCCGTCTGTGTCTCTCTCTCTCTCAGACTTCTGTTAGCAGATTTATTACTCCGGTGTCTTTTTGTTATTGCTGTGAAAAACGATTCAACAATTTTTCTTTGTGTTTCTTGGTGCAGGACGACAATTCTTACAGAACCTGAAGAATAATTATGATTTTGTTTTTATTCTTTTATGAAAGTCCATTGTGCTCAAATACAATTCTCTTTCTGCTTCATTCAAAATCAGATACATTTTTAAATACTATCTGGAACAAATTGCCAAATTTCTTATTTAACAAAACAATCTGAAATGAGGGTTATAAAGCATTCGAATCAGGTCAGACATTTAATTACATCTCTAAACGGTTTCTGTTTACTGTCAACAACAATTAAATCATTACCATCTGATGAAAACACAAATCCACAAAGTTTCCTCATGAACATACAAAACGCCGGTTCAAGTCCCGCTATCACTGTTGGGCCCCTAAGCAAGGCCCTTAACTTCTCATGTGTGTGTGTGTGTGTGTTGTATTAAACACAATTGTCAGTCCATCGTCCCCTGGATCACTGGATTACTTGATATTCGACTTTATTCTTACCTGAAGCTGTCAATCATGTTCAAATCCCTGATAAAGAAAATAAACTGTCCAGTTTCAGCAGCGATCGTCCCTCCTCACGGTCCCCAAACTCCCCGTATTACACTTGCTTTTAAAAGTCCATAATGACATTTTCTAGCTCATGAATTTAGCTGAATATAAAATGAATATTCTCATAAATAGATATTAAGCTGTGGGGTGTGACGCATATGCTCCTGGCGTATAATAGAAATTCACTTTCTTACTTAAGCTGTACAATAACTCTGAAAATAATCTGGTGATGTATTACACACGACGCTCAGCATCTCTTTATTAACACTGCAAAAGATTTCCATCACCGCCATCTATAGATAACAATGTATTATTCTAATATATATATATAATAAAATCTCATATATAAAAAATCTCAGTCAGGATTATTATTTTTTCATCAGTTCAGATTTATCCAGTCCAAAAAAAGGAGAACGTTATTAAATATACACGTCACAAGTGAACATAAAGTGTTATAAAGAGTCTTATCAGTGTTATTATAATTATCCTTTAAGATGATTCAGGATCAATTTACTAATCTAAGATTTAACTATAATAAAATATAAAAACATGGGGATATTTATATAATAGGGATAATAATACTAGCAATAATAATAATAGTTGTATTATATTGTTATTATTCTCGTGTTATGATAGAATAATATTATCAGTAGTAATAATAAGAACTAGTAGTCATAGTAATATTAATAATGTAATGTAATTAATATTTATATATTTTTATGTAATAATACCACCACAATCATATTATTATAACGTCTTCATATTGTTCATATAAATCTTGTAACTATCCTGTACATTCTCGTGTGCTACCCACCAAAACACCGGTGGCACCGAGCCGCAGTAAATAAGTACAATTTTCTGCAAATGTGCATAAGAATCGGCACTTAAGACGACGAGTGAGACGATATTAGCATATTAGTCATCGAGTTTTCCATGTAAAACTTATTATAAGTGCAGAGTGGCATCAGACGCTGGCATCCCACACTGTTCCTCACCCACCCACCCACATACCTGCCATACACACTCCTCCACACACTTACATCTGCTAAATAGGTGCATGTGCGTTTAGGGCTTTACGCCGGCTAGCATCAGAGCTAATGAAGTGGCGCCGACTCTGCGTCTGATGGGCTCGGGTACGAGGCCGAGGCGAATGGAGTGACATGCATATTCATGGCGAGGTTCAGTACAGTAAGCCAGCGGCTTTATGAGGGACGTGTTTATGCGCTCGCAGGACGCCGGCGTGAACCTCGCGGCGCCTCGGCTCTCATTAACAGCAATTAAGTTGCAGTCTGAAGCGCCGACTTGCTTAATTGGCAATTACGGATTTGTCTGATGGCTACGCGAGAGCGCTATGTTTAGAAAGCGCGGAGATAAACACGAATGCTGATTACGTCTGGAGGAACGGCAACAGATGTGAAGACGACTTCAAGGTCGAAACATCTCTTCACAGGATCTTATAAAACCTCGGAGTGTTCATGATTCTGCAGAGACGGTCGTCACGTGGGAACAAAATCTTAAAGTGCGGTCAGATCCAAATATTTACTAGTTAAAGCTCATCATAAACGCTTTTATCAGACGAATCTCGTGCTCGATTTGTGCAGCTTGTCTAGCAAATCCTGCAGTTAATATAATAAACTATATAAAATATAAAATATAAAATAAAATATAATAAACTTAATATAAAAAATAATGAGGTTTGTGTAAAACCTCACAGTTACCACCTATCACCTGATAAACCTCACCTAAACTCCACCTGATAAACCTCACCTGAACTCCACCTGCTGAACCTCACCTGAACTCCACCTGATAAACCTCACCTGAACTCCACCTGATAAACCTCACCTGAACTCCACCTGATAGGTTAAGATTCACCTTTCGGCTGCTGGATCAACACAACTCTTTACACCTTCTTTCAGCACAAGAACAACACAACTTCTTACATCTAAGACTTAGTATCTTTCATCCACCCTGTATGTAGTTTGTATGGAGATACTAAACTAAGTTGTTTATAGAAAATCAAATCACCAAAGATGATTTCTAAAAGTGTTCCAGATATGACAGCAGAAGAAAGTTCAACACACACACACACACACACGTATTCATTGATTGGGTTCCGCAGTAATTGACGTGACATATTGACGAGCACTCTCTGGCGGCTGGAGAGCTCGGAACCTGCACAGCATTCCAGCTCGTTAATAATCACTGATTAAAAGCTAGTTAAGAGGCTGTGAGGACTAAAATCTGCATTAACCAAACGACCTTCCGGGATGGAAATAAAACCCCCACAAGTCCTGAACTGATTTTCTGGATCATCTGTGAGGTGTGATGTACAGAACCCTGATATGAACGACCGAGGTTCTGATTGCACGAAGCGTTTTTTTTTATTCTTCTTTTCTCCTCGATCGCCCTTCACTATTTACAAATGTAATTTTTCTTTTATCTTCATGAAGCCGCTATCCAGCGATTTGCTGCGCCAAGCGAATGTCTACAATAACCTTTGAGTTGTGGCCGATCTAATGCAATTACGTCGTCGCGGACCATCCTTGACCCCAATTCAATGAAATAATTAAGGTCTCGGGGCTCTCTAATTTGGAAAAGTTATGCCCGCGCAAAAGCTCAGCCAAGCAGAAATGCTGTCAGACATCATCCACCCTGAAATATAAACTCGCTTCTGTACCCCGGTCTGGAACGTCTGACCTCTGGAAATACCCGCGTCATTTTAACATCCGCCAGGAAACCCAGTTAGCAGAACTTTCTTCTTTATATTCATCGGGGTTTGCACGACCCGTTCCATCCTAAACCGCAAATTATAGAGCAATCATCTCCCACTAGGTGTCGCTACAGCAGATCCGGATCTGCATTATCGCACTGGTGCAGTTTTACAACTAGTGGACTGTAATGTTCACTAGCATGGAATAATACAAACATAAATGTTTACACCGGATGCCCTTTCTGTCACAACCCTCCTCATTTATCCAGGCTTGTAACATGCACAAGAATTGTTTTGAATCCTTATGGTTTGGCCCCAACAGGATGATTAGGTGTCTCACTCCTCTTAACCTGTAGCATGTTTTTGGGCTGTTGGAGAAGATCCAGAGAGAATCCAGAGAATCGAACCCAGATCCGTCTTTCTGTGAGGTCACAGTGTTCCTCCTGGGTGACAAGTAACAGTGTTCAGTGAAGTTGCACGTAGGACATAAGCACTAAAATGTTTATCTTTAATATCCTTTCATATGCAATGTTAACTGTTCTGTTTGTAAGCTTCATTAATAATGTGTGTTTATTATCCTCCGCTACCACTTTTATCATTTCTGCCGAACCCACAAAGCAAAATATATTTTTACTATCAACACTCAGTTGCATCATTAAGACTTTTATTTAAACACATTATAAATAGCTCTCTCTCTCTCTCTCTCACACACACACACACACACCCCTTGTTCGTTTGTTATCGTTATCAGCGTGAACCATTTCTCCACCGTTTCACACCACCGGCACCAGGTTCGAATCGATATTATCCTCCGAGCGAACAGTATTGGGAAACACAGACGGAAAATTGAGAGAAAGCATCAATCATGGTCCTGATGCTGGAGACAGGCCCCGGAGCCTCGGAGCCCCAGCGCTCCATCCTCCTCCTCCTCCAGTGATAAACATCTGGTATTTGGGTTCGATCGTGAGGTCCGAAGATCCTGCACGACCTCCACATGCCGTCCATCCACCGCCAAAACACAGAGCTTATCCACAACGCTCAGGATAAAAAGTATTTGTGTTCATAACAAGAAGTTTCCAAGCATTTATTCGGGCCCTAATAAAAAATTGTAAAATGTGATGTTAACTTATAATCCTAATAAAATAAATAAATAATAAACATCCAGCCGGACTGTTGGTTACCCACGACATTTCAAAAGCACTAAATCCATGAAGGAATGATAATTACATTTTAAAAAATGGTCCATGATTTTATTTGTAATACTTTTGTATGTAAAAATCAGACAGTACATTTGCGTCTCTATCTGATGATCTGATAATGCTGCAGCTCTGTTACTGTCAAGTCCTCAGAGCAGAAGATGCTTGAATTGTATGCGATCACCTGGACGTCTCTTCGGATGAAAGCATCCGCCAAATAAGCAAATATAAATGTAAATGTGAATCTGCTACAGTCCACAGAAAAACAGTCTAACAGCATCATTGCGGCCGTCTGTCCTCCGTCTAACCTTCATGCACCGCCTATACAAAATTGGAAATTACTCTACGAAATTCTCTCTAGGTGAAATCTTTGAAGAAAGTGACTGGCTATTTGAAAATCATCCTCTGACGGAATACGACGGTTTATTTTTAAGTCCCGGGCGTCTGACCTGGTCCAGAAATCAGCCCCAAATTTTCTCGGCCCTTTTCATACGGTAAAGGTCGAGAGAAGAAAGAAAACCTCGATGTCCGGCGTTACTGGAGCTCGCACCTCGCTCACATCGACCAAGAACAATCGGCACTTTAGCTATCTAGCGGATGAATAGTCCGGCGTGGCCCGCCATTCACAACCTGGCCTTTTCTATTCTGCACGAATCAAAAACACCCAATCCATCAAACTCGGAGGCACAATGGCGGAGAAAGCAATTTGCTAACAAATGTTTTGACAATGGCTTTCCTCTTCTGCCGGGCATTCAGACATATACGCACAATTTAATACCCACAAACAATCAAGCACTCTGAATGGATTTAAAGATATTTCTCTCATTATTGTTCCCGCACTATGGAAACGCAGTCAATGGTCCATATCACGTAAAATACATTATCACACACTGTCATCCTCTCCCCCGGCACGGCGCTTAATTAATTCCAGCAAGGACCAAACAATATTCGCATGCTTGGTCAGGGGTTATTATGAAAGTCTGGCGTTAATTGTTTTAAGACGTCGTCCCTCGCATACGCCAGCGCAGAGAGACCGGCGACGTACTTGAAGCGTTACGGTGTGCAGCCCGGGTGGAAATATTCAAATACAGCTTGAGGCCTGAGGGAGTCGAGTTCCGAACAAACGCATGAAACTACGACATTAATTCACTTTAATACAAAACGAGAAAAAGCTTTAAAACAAAAACATTTACTGGCGTTTCTGTAATCGAGTCCTTTTGTGACTGTTTATAACCTGTGTGTTTAAAACGATGACATTTATCTGTCCATCGTCACTTAATCCTTTAGGGTCAGGGTGAATACACTGAACACCTCAACAGGTCTGTTACAGAGTGCAGAGACAAGGGCCAAGCCCATTTCCTGATTATTTTCAACTCAGCTAACGAGCCCCAGCGGGGGTAATTAAGAGGATTTGTGGAACTGATTTATTGGGATAATCTGTATTGGGGCCTCAACCAATTTCTCTCTCTCTCTCTCTCTCTCTCTCTCTCTCTCTCTCTCTCTCTCTCTCTCTGTCGCTATCTTTCTGTCTCACCTGTTTCTCTCTCTCTCTCTCTCTCTCTCTCTCTCTCTCTCTCTCTCTCTCTCTCTGTCTCTCTTTCTGTCTCACCTGTGTGTGTGTCTCTCTCTCTTTCTCTCTCTCTCTCTGTCTCTCTTTCTCTCTCTTTGTCTCACCAGTGTGTGTCTCTCTCTGTGTCTTTCTATCTCTCTCCTGGGCAGGAAACAGCAAGTACTGCAATACTCAACTGTTTGTCTGTTTTCTCTTCCTGTCTCTCTTTCTTTCCCTACCATTTTTGTCTCTTTGTTTCTTTATTGTTCTGTCTCTCTCTCTCTTTGTCTCTGTCTGTCTCTGATGTCACAGCCTCATCTGATCATGACGACATCATGACGACTGCAGCACCACAGAGGAATGATGTGAAACAGGCTGAGAGTGAGGAAAACACACACACACACACACACACACACACACACACACACACACACACACACACACACACACAC
>JAOUQU010000006.1:1873861-1892981 GCA_028566735.1 Ammoglanis amapaensis
CCCCAACTTCCAGACAAGTTGGGATATGCGAAAAACCTGCAATTTCCCCTCGGGGATTAATAAAGTATATAAAATAATAAAAAATAATAATAATAATAATAATGTCATTAACTAAACTATGTGGACAAACAAATGTGGCGACATCTGTCTGAGAAATGTTAGCAGATAGATTATGGAGTGGAGATTTATTGTTAGATTTTGACATTTGGGTATCGGACAAACATAAACATTCACTTTAATACCCTATCCCCGTATTAAAAATATTCACATTTGATAATTCAATAACACTGTCAGTAAGATTCTTATTCTTAAGAATTCTTATTCTTCTTATTCTTATTCTTAAGAATTCTTATTCAGTAAGATTCTTAAGAAGGTTTCTTCTACGCAAAAAATGTTACAACGAGATTATACATTTGGTTTGGGGTCATTTATTTTGAAATGCTAGACTGAACACATCAGGCACTCCTAAATCATTCGGATGAGGGTTGCATGTCTGAATAAAGTTAACTTGGAGAAACTGGATGAGTGCTACCATTCTAGGTATTAAATAGGTGAACACACACACGCACACACACTCACAAATGTGTATGTATATATATAATAAACAAGGGGTATAGCTCAGGTTGGTTAGTGAGTGGTTTCGCTTATATGTACTACATGTTTAGTGTTGTTGTTTATAACACTGTTTTTACAGTCCCATGGTGCACATCCTAAAACTGTAGTGTGCAAAAATATAAGCATCGATCCCCGAGATCGATTTGGTTTGAAGTTAAGCTGAATTTATGTAGCTCCTTCTATGCAGAAGTCGAGTTAAACATGTTCCCTCTGCCATGTGTGAAACCAATATTAAGTGTCAATACTTAGCTGTGACATTCACTAGAGGCTAAACTGAAATTCTACTACTCATGGCAATCATTACTAGACAGCACTTTTTCTTTCTTTTACTCATGTTGCAAAGACACTAAAACAAAACCCCAACCAAGCTGCCTTCTTTTACTGACAGTTTTGTCTAACAGTTTTGTCTACAGAATCAGTCAATCAGTCTGGTGATTTATTGGTGGTGGGGTAGCAGAGCTTTTGAGTCTGGCTCTATTAATGTTTAATGATAAAGTAATGTAAGGCCTTAATATAAGGTTGTTAAGAGTAGTTTTAGTCGGAAATCATAGCATTGCATCACTTGGATGTATGTACACGGGCTGTTACCATGTCGTAATGATAATCGGCTAATCCTGTGTGCGTGTGTGTGTGTGTGTGTGTGTGTGTGTGTGGCTCTCCCTTTTTCATTTAGCAGTCTAGTGCGGCTAGAGGTCGCTGTGGAGGCTATAGCTGTAATACTAGAGCTCCTGTTATTTATTTTACCCTCAGCTTTAAAATCAGTACATTCTTGAATATTCATGTAAGTTTAGATTATTGTTATCTATTATTTGGCTGATCTGGATCATGCATTCATTCTGCTTTCTAAATACAGATAATTCTTCATCATTAGGTCTATTTGCAGAGTATTCCATGTTCAGCGAATCTAATATGTAATAGCTTGTGATTCCAGTGGAGCATCAGTGTTCAATACACTTGCCTGCTTCATTCATATCGGTCATTGCATGGCTCCAAACTCTCTGACTCTCTGCTAGTATCCACTGCGATCTGATTAACAAGAAACAATGAGGTTGTTGCTAGTCTGCAGCATTTCTTGACCATTGCAGTGGGGGTTGGGACTTTTGTAGTGATAGAAATGGGTTTAGTGCTAGATACCTGTTAGTAGTTTTAGAGCAGTGCTGAATAGGCAGGGCTGTTTTAGACACTTTCTGTACAAGAAAAAAAGGGTTGTATTGTACTTCATGGATCAAAATAATAATTCTCACAAGTCATTACCACTAATCCACTAGCTGGCAAACCACTAAGTCTGTCGTCTTAAACACCTCGTAGTGTTATTTAAGTTCTAGTTCTTGTTTTTAAATTATATTCTTTTTTTGTATGTGGCACAAAAAGGCATAATTTTGTCCTGGAACACTGTGTAATAATGTAGATTTTATTCTGCTAGCTTTATTTTCATTAACATGCTACAACAAGACTTTTTGTTTTTAGAGATTATTTCTTCTCTGAACAAAGAATGAAAGGAAAAAGAGGCAACAAACATTTTTAGTGGAACCCAAGTCTCCATGTTTTTAAGATTGTGGTTGGACAGGCCGGAATGATATTTAGTCGTTGTTTTTTCTTTGTTGTTAGTTGTGATGTTGAACATGGCTGTTGAATTCCGGTTTTACCTTTTCTACAACACAGACTACACAATTCATCTATGTAAATATACAATTTAAGGCATACTACTGACATACTAGCTTGTGTTGTGTCACCAGGATAAAAACATCATTTTATCGTACTGAATCGAAATCTGAATGAACACATTATTTCTGTATAAATAATTTCTGTTGCTTGTTTATAATTTGCATATAGCTCAGTAGGGAAAACCGTGGACAAGATGATTTGATTTGCTCTTCTAATACATCTGTGTAGTTAAAGTATTCACTCTCTGCACATGATGGTGTCTCTGTTTACAATGTTTCGTTGGCAATCAAAAGGTTGAAAGCATTTGTTGTTCTATATTGATCAGTTGAAATTGACAACTGTAACCTTTCTTGCTTGTCACTAAAACTAGAGGTTGAACGGAAATGCGACAGAACCCTCAGGAACTAAACAGCCTCTGGCATTGTGGTGGTGAATTACTTTACGCCACATATGACCTCGACACAGAACTATAAAAGGAAACCCATGGCATTGAGGTGACGGTGATGTCTTGCGTTGAGTAATCTCCGAAGTATAAATCAGGCTTTAGGATACAAAGCTTTTACCATCGATACATCCATCCAAGGAGCCAGTAGTAGTTACTGAGAATAAGGCAGTTTCTTATGTGTGCGATCACTTCTTATTGACTCATGCAGTAGGGGAATTCACATTTAACAGAGACCATATAATGCAACAATATTATGAAACTTTAAAGGATGTAAATTACATGGCCAAAAAGTTGAGAGGCTTTTGTCATTTCAGGTTGTGTTGAAACTGAAGTCTATTTCATGTGAAAAGTAAGAACAGACTACAAACATGCATTATTCAGTTTCTGTGGGAACAGTTTTTTGTTTCGAGCTTTAAGAATTCGACTCATTATAATTAATACGTTACTCGCTGGATTAATCAGCCAAGCAGTTTATGCACGCTTATTTTTTACATCTTTAGTAAAAATGGATTATTGCGACCAATGATAAAACTTGAAATGTATCCATATAATAATAACCGATAACCGATTCATAGCCAATATAACCATAACTGTATATAGTAATACTAGTCATAGCTTACTATAACTCATTGCACATTGTAATATAATATTATATCCTTAGCACTTCTGGATGGATGCAAACTACATTTCGTTGCTTTGTACTTGTGACATGTGCAATGACAATAAAGTTGAATTCTATTCTATATAATTGTGAACATTATTGAAAAGCAATGACTTATACATCTTAAATCCCTACGGTCATTATAAAGATATAGCACCTTTATATAGGTATGGCATTTGTATTAAAATGTCTTCTTAAAAATTGCTTTCCACGATCTTTGTATTTTAAATATTAAGTTTGTGAGTAGCCACAATTTGAATAAAAATAACAAAACTCTCAGAATGCACAGAGGACAGGGTGCTAATCTAATAGGGACAGACGCACTCGAAGATAGAAGCAATTAGGGGCACTTGACTGTGTGTTTTGAGGTTTTGGGAGGAAACCAGAGAACCATGGGAAGATTTGCTAATATCATGCCAAAGGTTCCCAAGATCCTTCAGTTATACCAGGTATTCTGAGGTATGCTGGTTTATTGACATGATTATAGACGTGTTATAGACTATTTATTGGTACGCAGTGATGAATCTTTTCTGTCCCTGTTGTTTGTAGCACCTTGTTGAATATACTTTTATCAACTAGGTTTAGGTTGTTTTAGTTTTGCTTCAGTACATATTAAATAATATTTAGATTCTTGCTCAGCTTCGTTGTGCAACTGATAGACAGCGCTTCAGTTATTCAGTCTACGCCATCTTTATTTAACTCGTTTGTTGAGTGTGATGCTTTTCTGTCTTTACTCCGTATGTAATGTGAAGAAATGCAGTACAGGTCACAACCCATACTGAAGGAAAATGCTACTGATTCGATTCTTAAAGTTAATTTTTTGCATGAATGGGAGGGACATGGTAAAAGATTTAACCCCTGAAGGGGCATGGTGAGGATTTTTTTTAATGATTTATGAATCAGACAGATGTCAAAGGAACATATGGACCCGAAGCGACTTAAAAGTTACATGGAAAGGAACATTTGCTGCTCACAATAATACATCTATACGGATTTGAAAGGTCTAATATGTGACACTTAGCTGAAAATCTAAAGTTTAGAGTTTAAGATTAGCAAGATATATATAACAAGATTAGATGGTGCTTGTATAAGTATAAGTAACTCTTGAGGAACAACAAATATTTAATGACCTTTACTTTCTTCCATACCATGTCCTCTTTGGAGTAACACGCTGTTGCTTATAAAATCATGTGCAGTCATAATAAAGTTGCTTGAATATATGCGAATGCTAAATGCAGAAACTGTAACGTTAAAGGTCTAAAGGGTTTTAGGAAAGTTTATCTGTTAAGATTTCAAATAATGAAATGAAATATTTACAAACTCAAATTTGGCAAAACTTTTTAACAGAGGATCGAAGGTGCAGTGCTTCACGCATTTCTAAAAGCAGATCACAGATTCATCACCCGTAATTGTTTGCAATTGTATTGAATTTACAATACAGATTTTGTAACAAAGTAAAATTCCTTTTAAACAAAAGTTGCTTAAAGAATGTAGTGGAGTAACAGTTCACAAACATTTATGTTTAAATAGTATAGATTTTCAAATATAGTATAGATATTTTCAATATAGTATAGATTGTTACTCGTTTTATTGTGTTGGAGACGGCGTGTTTTTTTTTGCCAAGTTGCATTGTTGTACTGTGTCGAATGTTATAACAACAACAGTTATAACAAGTGATGGTATTGAACATTTAAGATACAATCACATAACCATTTATTAGTCTAACAGTGTGGGGACATTTACATTGTTGGTATAGCAAAGGGCTAGCAAGTACAAAACAACTATAAAAAATATTATTATAAATCGTTTACCAATACAAGAAGTAACCTTATTAACATAATCTAAGAAGTCAAAAGCTAAGATCTTACATGTTTACAGATAATTACACGGTGAAAGAATGTCACTTTGTAAGGTGTATTTAGAAATGGCATGTGTGTGAAAGTAATTGGACTTAAATATAAGTAAGCTTTTGGGTTTGACTAAAAAACAAATCTTATCTCTAACCTTTTCCAAATGTGATTTGTCTGGGTGCTCGAGTTTCCTCCCACAATTTAAAAACAGGCAGGCAAGAAAAATTGAGGATACAAAATTATCCATAACTGTGTTTAATGTGACTTGTCTGATAATCGACCGTCTCCTGTGATGAATGTTACCTAAAGTTTAAAACCTGTTGCTAAATAAAATAACAAAACAAATATTATTTTAATACTAATCAGATTTAATTATTAGAATTTGACCTTTTGTTGTCTTGCTTTTTTAAAATGCAAGCATGCACGACACATAACTTGCATCTTTTGTTGGTTTAAATCAAACAGTCCTAGATTATTGAGTATCTCTGATTTAATAACGTGCTGTCATGTTTTTGGATTGTTGGAGGAAACTGAAGCACCTAGAGCAAACTCACACAGAAATGCAAACTCCACACAGAACGCACCCGGAGCTGCATCCTTCAATCTTTACTTATACCTCATCGTCAATAGGCTCATTATGTAGTATTGACTGTTGCTTTATTCAAAAATGTTACTAATAAAATCCCACACATGTACCGATACAATCTACCACCCTGAACTGGTAATATTGGCTCATGGTTTGGAAGCTTGCTGATTATATATCACGCAAATAATAAATAGACAAAATTATTTAAGTTTTTGTTTACTCATCAAACTTACAACATACAGCACAGCGCTGTCGTCTTACATTTTCTATTTGTTGTGTTGTTTTTGCAGCAGAAGGGAGATGTGAAGTCTGGTCGGAGAGCAGCGACACTGAGCATCCTGCACATCGACGCAGCCCCCCACCCCCATCTTCAGCATGAATGGGGATATGCCTCATGTTCCCATTACCACTCTTGCTGGGATTGCTAGCCTCACAGACTGTATGTATCACTTTCACTCACACACACACACACTCTCTCTCTCACTCTCCGTCTCTCTCTCTCTCTCTCTCTCTCTCTCTCTCTCTCACACACACACACACCTCATTGCAAAATAGTCTATTATTTCTATGTTTTTGTTTAGTGGACATTTTGATGTCTTCTATATATTATATTCCTATATATATGTATTATAATAACAAATATTGTCCAGTTATAGTATATTTTTTGGTTTTACATTCCCATTGGGTAACCTTTAGGGCTTTTTCTTGAGATGTCTGTGTTTTTCTTGTGTTTTGATGTCTTCGATCCTGTGTGCAGAATCAAAACGCATTTCCACACGTTTTAGTCACACATGCGTCATCAGATATGGACGTAACACACAAACAATAAAAAAATACAACTACCAAATGATAACTGAGAACGTGGATAATCTGTCAGTGTTTGTGCTGTTGTTTTAGATGTTTGTCTGATGTAATAAGTAATGTAATAAGGCGTAGACATGTGTATCACAGAGAAAGATTTGCTCTTCGTTCTCTCTGTGAACCTCATCGCTACTAGCTGAACTAGCTCAGTTTTCGAATCGAGCGTTAAAACACTAAATAACTAAGGTTCCATGACAAATGTACTTAGTCCGGTAATAGTACAGAACTGTTTTTCTTTCCACTGCACTACTTTCTGGTTCTGGAGTGCCATTGTAATGAATCGCTTTTCAACTCAGTTAATTTGAGAAGTGATTTTATCTACTGCCAGTCTGTTGCGTTGTTGTCATCTATGCATGATAAAATTAACAACTGGAGTTAAATGTTTATTGTGTCCGTCTGGCAATAAAGTCTTAATGAAACCTCTCTTTTATTCTAAACATTAGTTAAAAACGTTGGGATGTCTGGGAGTCTTATGTTTCCTTTTATCTGTAGGCAACGTAGCACAATCTCAGAAATAGGTCAGAGGTTTCGTTTATGTGCTAAGCGTATTAGAAGGTGAATCATGAAACAATCACTGGTGTTAGGAAATGAAATGATAAGTTAAGGCTGTGCTTCGAAATAATCAAACACACGCATGCGCGCACACACACACACTCACACTCAAACTCAATGTTTGTTGTGTGAATGCAATTGTGGTCCGTACAATAGCCTCACCAGTGATAGTGTAAGCTCCTGTGCAAAGACCCACACCCTAAATTGTGCCGAATTTATCTTACTATAATTGTCACAAAATCTATTTGAATATAACAAAAATGTAATCCATCCTGAATGTAACAAAAATTGTAAAACAGTACGTTAAAATACTAATAAAGAAACAAACGTTGACATCGTTGCTTCGCTGGATTTTTGAGGATTTAAGTCAAAGGGAAGCAACAATCGTTTTGCACATTTGTATCGTTTCGATAAACCTTGCTGTAAATCCACAACGGGTTCCATGTGGAGGTGTGCACCATTGGCATTTCATTCCAGGAGATTCTTGAGGGAAAGCAATTGGCTGAAAAGTGGATCATGGGAGGATCGGTTCTCTCTCGCTCATAAAAGACATATTGAGCACTTCAATGTTTACACAGTCATGTGGAAACTTGCTGTCTGGGGCGCTGCAAAATTATGAAGTTACACTTGCATCCTTTACCACATGGTGTAAATGAGAAAACCCGGATGATCCTATCTGAAGGAGGACAAAATGCTGAGTCGGTGAAGACGTAAACGTGGTTTGATGGTTTGAGCACCGTGCTTGTGATGGGAAGGTCACCGGTTTGATTCAGAGAGTCGGCAGGCCATGACTGTAGTGAATTTGAGCAAGGCTACAAATCCCTAACTGCCTTTTGGGCGCCATGGAGGGTAAACGTGTGCTCACTGCTTCCCTGTAGTTTGTAAATGTGTGTTTCGCGGCACAAATTTGGTTAAAAGCGGAGTAATAATTTCTAGAACTCACGTTGGGCAGTTTTCTGTTGTTTGTTTGTGGGGGAAAATGTTTTTGATGTTGTATAGTGCGGTTGTTTGGTTCTGCCAATACGATCTTCTATAAAAGTGTTAGAATTTCAGAAGTTCCGTCCCTTCTAGCAATGACAGCTGCCAGGCTCCAGTTATTAATACCAATTATGTCTTTTAACAGCTGTTAATGTAAAACCCAACAGCAGTTTATTTTTGAATTAAAAATATGTTAGATTGATTGACTTTTGCCCTTTCTTGTGTGCATATCTTAAACCGGATAAATGATGAGTGGAAATCTGTTCAGTTGAGCATGCAATCATCGTTTTAGTAAAAAAAAAAAACTGAGTGGATCCGCTACAAATGTCAGTTGTGACCAGAACTGTGACATTGTCTGATTAGATTTTACCTATTGTTCTCATCTGATGTCATTCAGTGACATGTTTGAAGACACCGTTAATGTTTTAATGCTGAAATAATACTGTGTTAAGTGAAATCGTGCAACCCATGACGTGACCGTTGCAACGGCGATGTGTAAACGATGTATCGCCCAGCCCTGATTCAATTATTTTTCGAGTAGAGCAAAGAATTTTGTTCGGGTCGTATTTGCTCAAAAGGATTCGATCAGATGAAAAATTGAAAGAAAGAATCGATTCAGTTGTGATTCGATTGACTTGGATGATTCGGTTGATGATGAATCGATATTCCCTTTAAACAGCAGGAGGCGGTGATGCTAAATACTTACTTACGTATCACTAGTGCCTCTTACTGCTTAACATAAATATATATTACATATTATATAATAATCTATTGAATTATACATATTTTGAGGCAAATGGCTTGTTCAATTCCTAAGAAATAATTTGTTTGAATCCAGCATCCTTGTGTGTTGTTACATTTCTAATAATCACTGACAATCCTGTAATAATTCAAATAAAATAAATAAATAATTTTCTCCTTCTCCCTCCCAGTGTTAAACCAGCTTCCCTTGCCTTCCCCTCTCCCTGCCACCACCACTAAGAGTCTGCTGTACAATGGGAGGATCGCCGAAGAGGTCAACTGTCTCTTGGCCCGCAGGGACGACAACCTCGTCTCCCAGCTGGTCCACAGCCTTAACCAGGTTTCCACCGAGCACATGTGGGTATTTCACCAACCTCCACACCATCGTGTGCGCTGCCGGAGGATTTTTTAATGCATTTGTTATGCATACTAACAAGCATGTGTTGTTGTTGTTGTTGTTTTGTGACAGAGAGCTGAAAGACAACCTGGGCACCGATGATCCGGAGGGCGACATGCCCGTGCTCCTGCAGACAGTGCTGTCTAGGAATCCCAACATCTTCAGGGAGAAAAGTATGTTCCTCAGACACAGGGTTGTGGGCGGGAAGGAGGAAATGTGGAGACGTTTGTTCTCGACTTGGACACTAATAGCTCAGATTTATGCAGCCCAGTCTGTTCAATTTTATATTTTTATGATAGCATTTAGCAGACGTCATTACCCAAAGCGGCTTGCATTACAATCATTTGCACCTGACCGTGGGAAACGAACTGAGGTGGGATGTGAACCGGCATCTTTTGATTTACTAGGCTAATATATAGCACGTCCTTCTTATGTTAGTTTTTTGAATGTAAACTTTTTAAATGTAGATCTTAAGATTCATGCCCTTGCCCTAAAATTGTCTGTTTTTAATTGTAAGTTACTGATCTTCTAAATCTTAAACATTCTCAGACTAATGTGACTTTTTTTCTTAAACATTTAGGATCATGTACACTTATCTGCACCCCAAACTAATCTATGAGCAGGACCGTTTATTTTTTAAATAATGAATTATTAAATCTTTTCATTTAAGGTATCATGCAACAGCCCATGATGCCACCGTACAAGATGTCTCAGAATTCCATTCACGGCAGCCCAGCATCCACAAACTACCAGCAAACCACTGTTACCCCCAGTCCACCCAGGTACTCTTCTAATACTCGTTTAAAAACGGGGTGAACATAGTTTCTTCCAAACGGCGGTGATCGTTTTATGCTGACATCATTCTCTTTCTGTCGTAGCGGTCGCTTTGTACAGCCTCAGACGGGCTCCGGCGCCCGTTTTATGCCCCAGCAAAACAGCCCTGTGCCCAGTCCGTATGCTCCACAGAGTCCGGCTGGCTACATGCAGTATCCTCATCCTCCCAGCTACTCACAACACCAACAGATTCAAGGTTGGTTTTGATCTGCAGACTGAGAACTTTGGGCAGGGTTATAATACGTCTTTCAGACTTGTTTTTTAAGACTTGTTTAGTTTGTTTGAAATACAGAATATATTTGACTAATTAGACCAGAATTATGCAGTTAATAAGAGTATATAAAATAATAATATAGTAATATAAATATCATACATACTGCTCGTTGAATGTGTGTTTATGTGGATAATGATCTGAAAAGGCATTCAATAATATGTGTTTTTTTTGCAGTCTCTGTGGCTAGTCCTATGGTACCTGGTGGTATAAGAAACATCCATGACAACAAGGTGCCTGGACAAATTTCAAGCAACTCCTCCAATCACAATGCACGACACTGCTCCAATGATGAGTACATGAACATAGTACACAGACTGGGAAGTGAGGTGAGCACATAATTGATCTGATACTTCCGCATTGGATAAGAGACAGGTTATCCTCGTGACTTCTAACCATCATGCTTGTGCTTTGCTAGGAGAGTGATCCTTCCATGAGAAATGCATCCTTCCCTCTCCGATCACCTCAGTCAGTATGTTCTCCTTCTGGAAGCGAAGGGACTCCAAAAGGTAGGTGTAAATCTGTGATATTGAAGACGCTGTGTTTTATTTAGATAGATAGATAGAACTTTATTTATCCCTTTGGGCGGTTCCCTCAGGTAAATTAAGGATAATTAATTATTAATAATTAAGGATTTTGAATTTGTTGGAATTCAATTGTTACATTCTGATTCGTCGTACATGTCATCACCGTATGACGAGCGTCAGGATGCTATGTTTGCATTGGCCGTTCGCACACTCTGACTAAGCTCCCGTGGCGCTGTGGCGCTTCTGTCATATAGGTTCTCGGCCACCTCTGATCCTTCAATCCCCGCCCCCTTACACCTCACCACGCGATGGCGCTCCCGACTCTCTTCTGGACTCGCCCGAGCGCAAGAAGAAACAGAAAAAACTTATCAAAGAGGAAGCCGACAAAGGGGCCATGTACGACATCGTCAGCTCTCCCTCGAAAGATTCCACCAAACTTACGCTCAAGCTGTCGCGAGTAAAGTCCGCCGAGACGGAGCAACCCGGCGAGCTGGGGCCTGCTGGCATGGAACAAAACTCGGACGGTGAGAACGACCTGCCCTGCAACAGCTTCCGGGAACAAACAGTATATCAACAGGTCACGGTGCTGCAGAACGCAGGGGCTGTAGCCGCCAAGCAGCCCGGAACGGTCAGCGGGACACCTTTTGACGAAGCGGAATTGGACGCCCTGGCTGAGATAGAAAGGATAGAGCGCGAGTCGGCCATTGAGCGGGAACGTTGCTCCAAGGAGGTTCAGGATAAAGGTAGATCTTCCTTTTTGTTTCTGATATGCATTTGATTTGAAAACTGTTGTTGGTACCAGTTTAAGCCCAGTGTTGGGCTGAACTAAAGATGATCAGCTTGTAAACTTAAACGTGACCTATTTGAAGTCATTGCTTATAGGATTATTCGAACAACACTACTTCCACATCACATTGCGTTACACTACCATGCTAATGCAGGTAGCATCGAGCCGTTCAAATCAATGGGAAAAGGTGGCACAAGACATTAGCATCTCAAATATCTTTGCAAGTAAATTCACACGTCCAAATTTACATAGATCGAACATTAATAAAATTTGATTCACTTATGAAAATCAGTCTCACGACCATGTTTATTGTTTATAGGAAGAGGAGTGGTTCCTAACCCAACCGAATTTCGGGATTGATTTATTACGGGTGAACATCCAAAGCTGACTCGCTTTCCGCTGAATATCACATTAGTTTTTGTTTAAACTACTTACTAGGCCGGTGATAAGGCATTCAAGGAATCGAATGATCTCTCGGGAGTGCACACAGAATTGACGTCACATGCTGTCTAGATCGTCGCTATTGTTCGTTTACGAAAACGGGCCAAGAATACCTCAAAATCCAGACCTGTGACATAATCTGGGTCTAGCTGTACTTATATATTTCGTAAAAAGCATAGTTTTTTAGGCTTTGTTTTATTCCCCAAGTCTTGTGGTATATATGTAATGACAATTTGTCACTTTTATAATTAGACAAACCTCTAAAGAAGAGGAAACAGGACTCGTACCCTCAGGAACCTGGTGCCGCCGGTACTGCCGGAGGTCCAGGAGTGGGCGGCGGGGGCAGCGCGGGGAACAAACCGACTCCCCAGGAGGCCAGTGCTGCCAGTAATGGGGCTAACCGTCCTGCGCTCATGGTCAGCATCGACCTCCAGCAGGCCGGCAGAACGGAGAACCAGCTTGACTCCTGCCCCATGCCAGCTCAGGAGGCGCAGAGGGGTTCCGAGGACAGCTCCGACTCCGGTGTTCTGCGACTCAAGTCCAAGACAGACGGGGACATCCAGATCGCCCCAGACGGCAGGCCTGAAGTCATCAAACAGCAGAAGAGCTGCTCAGAGGCTCGACCAGAGACACCGAAACACAAGCAGGACAGTCGACGGGACTCCTCTGGAAAACAGAGCTCGGACAAACGTCCTGAATCGTCCAAACACAGACACGACTCCAAGCCTGATAAAATTCGGCCAGAGACTCTGAGGAAACCCGACGGGCGTCCTGAAGTCTCCCGGGACGGGAGGGAAGAGAAACACAAGGATCGGGAGCGGAGCAGCGACGGCTCCAAAATCAGAAGACCGGACACGCCAAAATCATCCAGCAGGTCAGACCAGGAGCGCTCCAGAGACAAAGAAAGAGATCGCGAGCGGAAAAACCGGCCCGATTCTAGAGAGCATCGAGACAGACGGTCTCCCGAGCATCGCCCTCGACCGGACAGTCCCCGTGTCAAACTGGAGAGGGGAAACGGTTCCGACGGTTCAGGCCGTCCTCGGACTGACCTCAAATCACCCAGCAGCAAAGAGGAACGACGAAGTTCTGACGGGCACAGAAAAAGCACCGACAGCTCTAAACCACCTTCCTCTGAAAGCAAGGTTCCCGAGTTCCCCGATTACCTTCTCGGAGGGAAGTCCGGAGCTCTGAAGAATTTCGTCATTCCCAAACTGAAGCGTGACAAGGACGGGAAAGAGATCAAGGAAGAACGAGACAGAAAAGAAAGCAGAGACGGGAGAGACAGGAAAGACGGAAACCCGGACATTCGGCGATCTTCAGAGATGGTCGGTCAACCTCTGGTCAAACTGGAAAGGCTGGGCCTGGAGGACATCACCAAACGGCCCAAACCTATCGTAGTCCTCCAGAAGCTTTCTATCGACGAGGTTCAGAAAATCATCAAAGACCGACATTTAGTCAGCTCCAAATCCAGTAAGCACCGGCCGTCCTACGGCAAGTCGTCGAAAGGTAAGTCTCTTATTTGTCCTGGTCTCAGTAAATCTTGCACGTTTGCACAGTGTCAGGATGACCCAGTGCATTGGGGCTTGTTTAAAGAGCCTGGACCATCTTAAACGCATGAGTAACGGTTTTTGTTAACCTGTTTCAAGGAGGCATTGATGAGTCGGTGCTCAAGGAGCTTCCTCCTCATCTGCTTGCAGAAATCGAGTCTACCATGCCTCTGTGTGAGCGGGTGAAGATGAACAAACGCAAGCGCAGTACGATCAACGAGAAGCCCAAGTATGCCGAAGTCAGCTCGGACGACGATGATGATTCCGAATGTGAGTAGAATTCTGACTTAAGTACAAGGACCCGGGACGCTACTGATATCGGTTTAAAAAGAAAAATACACATCGCAATTCAATATTTTATTACCTGTTTACATGGCCTCTCTTCATCCCTATTTAATATGGATAATGCCGTCTGCTGGATTTATTGCATAATTCTAAAATCAGTCACCTGTTCCCATCTGGTCGTTTAATCGCCAGCCTCGTTGTGTTGTTTTTTGTTTGTTTCGTTTTATCTGCGAGTTTCATCTGTTATCCATAGCCGCTCCTAAGCGATCAAAGAAGGACCGGGACCGGTCCCGGACATGGGAGTTCGAGGACAGAAAGGCCGGCGAACGTAGACGGAGCGGAGGAGGCCATCACGAAGGTCGCAGAGGCTCAGGAAGTCGATACCGAGACCAAAGTCCAGACGATTCCGGCGAAGAGACCCCTCCTCCCAGCATGAGTGACAGTGAGTTTCGAACCCTCAGATTATCAGAGTGGAATCAAATCCATCATATCGATCTTCAGGGTTTCAAGATCTCGGCCCAACTCGAATTTGGAAGCTTACAGAATGACTTTTTTTCTTTTCAGTAATTAAGAAGATGAAGATGAAAGAGAAGCAAAAGAAGAGGAAAGCGTATGAACCTAAGCTCACTCCAGAAGGTCCATTTATGAGTTAATGCTAGTAATTATGATAATACAGATTTTATTTATGATGTTTTAATTGTTTTTTCTTTTCTCTTTAACAGAAATGATGGACTCGTCTACATTCAAGAGGTTCTTGGCAAGTCTGGACAACATTCTTGAAAATCTGGAAGATCTTGAGCTGGCGTTAAGTATGTAACTTTTGATGCTATTGCAATCATTAGGTACGTTCCAAATCGCTTCCGTAAGAGTATTGGTGCACACTTTCATGTGCAAGTGCTGTTTCAAATGGAACACTACACTTCGGGATAAAATGGTGGTTTAACTTAGCTTCTTTATGTCGCCAAAATATCCACCAGATTTTGTTTACACAAGAAATGTGTATGCTTTTATTTGGTCTTATTTGCATTACTCTACTTACATTTATTTGAAGCCATTATTTGCGTCTCTGGCGATAGCCAGTATGACTCTGTATTGGCATCTGTCTAGTGTGCATTGTTTCACACTGTAATTTCTCTTTGTATGCAAGTGTGCAATTTGGGACGCACCCATTGTCTTGATCATTGATCTATTATTATGTATTATTGGTCTATAATCTGTTATTAAAACTGAAATGTTCTTTATACCGTACCACAGAAACCAATCATGTTCTAATGTTTTATTTTAATTTATTCCAAAATAGATGCAGATGATGATGAGATCCCTCAGGAGCTGCTTCTCGGGAAACACCAGCTTTCCGAACTGAGCAGCGAATCGGCCAAAATCAAAGCCATGGGCATCACGCACAGGGTATGGCTACTTTTTGCTTGGCATCACCACGAGCCATCCAGTGTTAAGACGTCTCGTTCGAACTCTTTTTGTTCCACAGATTCCATCTGATAAGCTGGTGAAAGTGCTGGGCATTTTGGAGAAGAACATCCAGGATGGCTCAAAGCTCTCGACGCTCATGAACCATGTTAGTATAGCTTTCATAGTTATATATATGTTCTATATTTGTATGCTCGGATTTATTCATCCTCACCGCATTTGTTAGGCATTGCTCTAGCTGCTCTAATCACTTATCATGTAAATATGTATCTCATCACTTCAAATAAATAATTCTTTTTATTGACATCACACTGCCATTTATATCATCTCTGTTCAATATTATAGGTCCATCACCAACTATATTATATGTAAATAATCTCTATTTTGCCCTTCTGGTTAAATATTACTACATTTCGTTGCCGCCTCGTCTTTCCAGGATAACGACGGCGAGGACGAGGAACGTCTGTGGCGGGACCTCATCATGGAGCGCGTCACCAAATCCGCTGACTCCTGCTTGACCTCATTAAACATCATGACCTCGCTGCGCATGCCTAAGGCCGTCTACATCGAGGACGTGATCGAGAGGGTGTTGCAGTATACCAAGTTCCATCTGCAGAACACTCTCTACCCACAGTACGACCCGGTCTACAGAGTGGATCCACACGGAGGTCAGTTCGTTTAGAACCCTCACACTTCTCTAATAAACTGTGCAAGCGTCAAGAAGAAAGTAAAAATGTACCATAGACGAGACATGGTGCTTGTGATGTTTGCTAGATGCAGAATAAGACCCATGTAGGATTCACACACACACACACTTACACATATTACTAGGGGTAGAACCAACACTTCGTATAGGCTGCAAAACACAAATCACTATTAAACACTCCTGGATTGGAATCTGGTGAACTCTTGACCTTGGAGTGCACCGACATGAGTTTTCCAAGATTAGTTTTTGCTTTGTAGTGTGAGCTTTGCTTATTGGTTATTAAATGTAATTTCACAGAGAATATAACTTAATTATTTGTATCTTGTGTACCTGGAAGCAGTCATACACACTCTTTACTTTATAACCTGTGTTTAGTAGGACATCTGTTGTTTACAATTTTCTGTAACGAAGCACTTTTGCATATTTTTATTTAAGTCAACGTCGCCCTCTAGTGGCTAAAGTCCGTTCTCACATTCAAGTTGTACACAATTTTACTTCTCAAAGTATCTCATTTTTCCATCCATTCATTATCACGTTTTACTACTGGGTAATCCTGTTCCGGAGCACATGGGACACACACTCGGGAAATAAATTACCTGACAATTACGAATAGATTTTATATAATCATTGTCTTAAAAGTGTTGCCTTTACTTTTTCATCTTTTACCATCTTCTAACTTCCTCCTGCCTCTCTAAATTTTAGTGGAATTAACCTTTCCATGTGTGACTCTCGACAGGCGGTCTATTAAGCTCGAAAGCAAAGCGAGCCAAGTGCTCCACTCACAAGCAGAGAGTGATCGTCATGCTCTACAACAAAGTGTGCGACGTGGTCAGCAACATCTCAGAACTGCTGGAGATCCAGCTGCTCACCGATACTACCATCCTGCAGGTGAGTAAACATTTCTACACCCAACTCAAGCGCTTAACGTTACGACCGTCTCCTGGAGCTCATGCCAATTTTGGTTTTCAGGTCTCCTCCATGGGAATCACTCCATTCTTTGTGGAGAATGTCAGCGAGCTTCAGCTCTGTGCCATTAAGCTCGTCACTGCAGTAAGTTCATTTTCGTAAACATCGCAGTGCACCTATTCATTTAGCCTTTCGAGACAAATACGTTCTTCTAACTTCTTTGCTTTTTTTTCGTTAGGTCTTCTCCCGATATGAAAAACATAGGCAGCTGATCCTGGAGGAGATCTTTACATCCCTCGCCAGGCTACCCACCAGTAAAAGAAGCCTGAGAAACTTTAGGTGGGCATACGCACACATACACACACTCATACCTGTTAACTGTTCAAACCCGTGATAGCTTCTTGCTCAAATACTGCTCATTATCATATCATCTTAGGTCTAAACGCAATATAGAAATGGAAACGTAGATAAGAGTTCATCTTTTGGTATTTTAATCATTGCAACTGTTTTTTTTTTATTTTTTTAGGTTAAACAGCAGCGATGTGGATGGAGAACCGATGTACATCCAGATGGTCACCGCTCTGGTGCTTCAGCTCATTCAGTGTGTGGTGCATCTTCCCACAGAGAAGGACAGCACGGACGACGAGTACGAGAAGAAAGTAAGCCAATGTGCATCACGCTTGTGCATAGATTTTTGTTTTTAAGTACGGTTCTTCGCAAAGACTGAAAAACGTCTCACGTCGCTATTTTTATCTTTTTAGGTGGACCAGGATGTCCTCATCACAAACTCATACGAGACTGCAATGAGGACAGCTCAAAACTTCCTTTCAGTTTTTCTCAAAAAGTACGAGCTCCTGTAGGGTGTGTTATGCTGCCATTCAGCAGCGCTGCTGATATTGTCTAGTAGGAACCTCAACTTTTCGTTCTTTTTTTAGGTGTGGCAGCAAACAGGGTGAGGAGGACTATCGGCCGTTGTTTGAAAACTTTGTGCAGGATTTGCTCTCCACGGTCAACAAACCAGAGTGGCCTGCTGCTGAACTACTGCTCAGTCTCCTGGGACGGTTACTGGTAGGTTATTTATCCAGACGTATTTAACTGAAGGATTCCGATCGATCACATTTTTAATTTTGTGTTGTTTGTGTTTGGTTTGTCTTTATAAGATGTTGTTAAACAGTGTGGTATAGTGGTGTGTGTCTGGTGTTTTTGTGTTGATGGTAGGGATGTAACGATACACTTTACCCACGATTGGATGCAATTCCCTTGGTTCAAAATACAGTTTTGACACAGTTTTGACACGGTTTTATTTACTTACAAATGTATTATTTGTTATTCGTATTTCTTTTAGTTCCTATTAGTTTTTGCTGTTACTACTTATTTTTTCTGTTCATCGAAACAATAAAAGTTCCATTCCAAAAGGGCTCCTTTTCCGACCACTGTCCAAAGACATGCATGTAATGCCATTAAAGGAGGCCAAATTCTCCATGGCTGAGTTTTTATGTTACTTGTGTGAAGAACGATCGTTTTATGTCATGGCCGTTCCCTAAGGAGTAAAAACACGATGTTAAAATCTAAATAAATAAATAACCTTCAATTTTAAACACCACACTGTCTCCTGTCTATAGGTGCATCAGTTTAGTAACAAACAAACAGAAATGGCATTAAGAGTGGCCTCCTTGGACTACCTAGGCACAGTGGCTGCCCGGCTGCGCAAGGACGCAGTCACCAGTAAGATGGACCAGAGCTCTATAGACCGCATTCTTAAAGAGGTAAACTTTTACTCAAGCCTCGTTTAGTTTCCGGTTCATTACCAAAACTAAAAAAAAAATCATAATCGGCCTGCTCCTGATTCTTTAGGCCACTGGCAACGATGAGACCCAGCAGCTGCAGAAAGCCCTGCTTGATTACCTGAATGAGAACGTCGAGACGGATCCCTCTCTCTTGGTAAGCACTCTTACACAAAGCCCCCCCCCCCCCGTCCACGTCCACGTCCACGTCCTCATCCCATCTGTTGAATCGTCCAAAATCCCCCCCCCCCCCCCC
>JAOUQU010000006.1:1912909-1926254 GCA_028566735.1 Ammoglanis amapaensis
GATCTGTTCTTGAATGGAGCACAACAAGAAACAGCCCGGTTGTATAAAGATGAAAAATATTTCTTGGCAACAATTCAGCTAGTCAGAGTAAGAACAGATGTATAGATGATCATAGGAATATAAAACCAAAGAGTGAAATATGGAACTAAATTATTATCATAAGTTGCTCTATAAGATCTCTATAAGTTTACGTTTGATTTGTACCAAGAAACCTCACAGGCCAAGAAGAAATCTGGATTAAATAATGACCGTTCGACCCTGAACACAAAGTCATAATAATTCCAGTATTTTTTCTACTAAGTGGTAGTATAATTTGTGCAATTTGTGTAATTCCCAGAGACCCATGTCTCGAAATTGAAGACAGTTTGTCAGGTAGAAAAAGCCACAATTTAATCACCGTGCTGCCAAAAGGTTCTTATTTACACTTCAGGTTTCAATGTAACGGGCACCATCAGCTTTGTACAGTTACTGTAAGATTTTCAGTAGCATTTGTTAGGCAGCAAATAAAAATTATATCTTCAAAAGTTGATGTTGGGAGCAGTAAGAACATTAAGTGTAAGGATTTTAGTTTTAATTAACGACAAGCAAAAAATTATAATAGCTGGGTGTCTAGGGCGGATCATGTCCAAAACTGCAGCCCTTGTAGGACGTTCCTGGTCTGTAGTGGTTAGTATTTATTAATCATGGTGCAAGAAAGGAACAGTGGTAAACTGTAAACAGGGTAGTTGATCAAAAAGTGTCAGAATAGCAAAATGTTTTGTTGCAAAAAGGGGACCAACATTATATTAGAAAGGTCGTGATAATGTTTAAATGTATCCTAATAATTCTCTGATACATGTTACATAGATGTGTTATTAATTCTTCAAACACCAAAGTGATAGAAGCAAGTTTTATTTTGTAAAAAGTTATAAAAATGGATATTGTACAAAAATAGAGTCTATAGAGAGCTTTGGTTTAGTAACACAAGCAAGTTTTGACAGGACTGACAATACACTGCAAAACTGAAAATAAAACATGATCTACTTCCCTCTGGAGTCTTACTGGAATTCTTTTTTTTTTTTACAACAAATTTAAAAGTTTGTGTGTACACACTCTTAAGCATCCACAAACTTCAGTCACAATAATGCTCAACACTCGGACAGGATTACACAACACAACACAGAAGCACGTTGGCGCTGAGGATGGAGCCAGAGGGATTCATCGTTCTATTTGTTCTCTTATCTGAAAATGATTAACATTTCTGTTTCGATGATGCTGACTGACAGTTGGTGTGTCTTCGAGAAGGGGGTGAGGTTCGGGACGGGTGTCGGTCTGTAATAAATACTGAACAGAACATCTGAATCGTGTGAATTTCGCTCAGTCTATGTTTATTTGTTGTTTGTTTTGAGTGCAAGACCTGGTTATCCATGGAAATCGTTCCCATAGCGTCTTTCCATGTGGCTGTGGCTACAGTATTAGAACGAAGACCTGCGCTCTCGACCGATGACGTACACATTACCGACTGTTTCTGTTAGTGAATACTACTCAGCGTGAAGGCTTTGTTTGCAATGTTTAGATGCAAGAGTGTATCTGGACTTTGTATGATGTCTGTTGTGCTTTTCAGGCATGCGGTCTTTCCCAATTCTTACTCAATTCTTCTTGTTTAATTCAATCGGCCCGTTTGGCTTTAATTTAGATTCTAAATTTAAATCTGGTTTTTAGGACGAAAATGCCACATATTTAACGAATGGATTCTAAAAATATACAGGAGCAGTTAAATAGAATCATTTAGCACATTTAGATTTCATTTCGATGAAGAAGTGCAATTATATTGTAATAGATCATACTTATAATCGGTATTATTCAAGCTGCTCGACCCTTTAACGTCAGATTAATGTTGTAATGTAACATTACAATAGCTGTGGAACGTAATACGGCTAGAACTGTGCGGACATTTTACCATAAACATTTGCATACCTGTCAGATACATGCATGTCTAGCATCTTTAATTATTTATTAAAATTCTTGATAATAATCATAATTTTCATGCGCTCAACAATCACGCTTAACAAAGCACGGATATTAGTTCTAACTCTTCTAGAAAGCTATTAAACTCGAAGCTGAACTATTCAGCAAATAAAGTAAGAAAGAAGTTCTTAAGTGTTGCAGGATATTTCGTTAATATTGCCGTCACAATTATTCAATCCCTGATATGACGTACACTTGGAGTACAGCACGATTCAATAAACAGCCGTTCATTGACTTCAGCTGTAACATTTTAGAACACAATTATCTGTTCAAGTTTTGTCACCCAAATGGTGACGGTAACAAGTAAACACACAAGCAGACGAGATCATTTGGTTGCACTAAAGCAGAAATGAGTTTAAGAACAAATACAAGTCTTTAAACATTCCTTCAGACACCAATGGAAGTATTATTATCTACTATCGAGAGTAATATTGAGGGTCTAATATAATCCTGTTAGTAGAAACAAAGATGCCATCCATTTTCATTAGATTTCGTTGACGGGTTATACATGAAAACTAAACTGAAACAGTTGCAAACCTCAATAAGCTCTAAATGTAAGTACGTAATGATGGGTGAAGATAAGAGGTCAGGAGCATCATCTAATTATTACTATGAACGTTCCTTCACTTCATTGGTGAGCCAGCGGGCAGCTTTCACTGTTTCTATACTTGTGTTTTTTTTTACAGTTAGACAACAAGTCCTACATCCAACCCAGCTAACCAGCAACCATTTAAACCGTGGCGTTCAGACTTTCAATGCTTGTACACAGTGGAAAATCTTACGACAGAATTATTACTATAATACCATTATATTTATAACATTATAAGAAACAACGATTTAGACAAACAATTTATATTAGAAACAATTGAAACAGATTTTCCACCAACTACTGAGGCTAGGGTTTGAATAATTGTGCTCATGGACATGTTTCTGTCAAAACAACCACTTTTACATAAAGTTTAGAGGTTTTGTTTGAGTTTTTAAAAAGCGATGACGTTAGTAATTAAATTACATCGTTTGCCATTTGTAAAGTAAGATACTACTTACTACTCTACCATTTCTAATGTTACGGTAATTACATTTGAGTTTACTTGCCCATTTTAGTTAGCTTGAGACAAAAACAATGTGGGCATGTATCTCATTAAAGATTGAAAGACATTCATCCAGGTATGTGAGTAATATAAGACCCAGACGTCTCTATCATAACATCTTTTTTAAGGTCTTGGAAGGATGTTTTTCATTTATGATGGTGTTTTTCCATGGACAAAGCAAAGATGTGCTAGTGACTTTTATTATGGTTGAAAATAAACATTGGGCAGGGCCTGTATCTTCTTCCACAAACAGATAATCGTTGTTGAGAGCAGTTGGAGGGCCGTTGTTAAAGTTTCGCCAAAACTACGCTGATTGAATAAACACAGCACTGGTTACCACAGGCTTTGCTTTTTTTTCCATGAGTTAATTCAGATGTCTGCCATTTTCTAGTGACGCTGACGAAAGTGATGCGTTAAATATCCCTATTCCAAGTCTGTGTTTTTAATGCATCGTTGGTCCACTAACATTTCACTTGGATATCCGATCAAGTGCGCGCTAGTATTTATTTTCCATTTTATGATGGGGTGAAGTGATGAGTGAAAAATAAAGTGAGTGATTCCTTTCCTAAAGTGTATTATTTATTATTGTATCTGCTGTTTCTTAAAAACACGTTCTCCACTTTGGCACCATCCAAGGTAGAGGAGGGGGAGAAGGGGGTGGGGCAAAACTCTACAAATAAATAAGAAAAACACTAATACAATGGATTGCAATAAATAACAATAAGTTAATTCATTTTTAATAAATACATTTTCCATATATACTATATATAGATAACATTTCTGAATAATAGACATTTTCTGTGATGTGTCTCCTGGGTGCTGTGTGTTGAGGTCCACGTTTTAAAAAAAATACCGATTACCACGAATCTTGCAAAAAGATCCACAACGGCACCAAGTCTGTCAAATAAGACTTGTCAGTTTGCCGATGGAGTACATTTTTTTATCACCAGATTTACATTTCAAGCCAGGACTAGCATCCGGTTTGGTAACAGAGTGAATACTGAAGTTTTGCTAAAGTCTTAGGTTAAGTTAAATTTAGTTTATTCTGTTTCTCCCGAGTCTGACCTTATTCCTCCGAGAAACAACATTAAGTCTCAGCACTGGCTTCAAGTCTTTTTTTTTTTGCAGGTGCAAATCAAATGCAGGCGCACTTCTTCGCTGAATGCTTCTTGAGAGTATGGTACTCCAAGTTGTCATCTAAGAACGAGAGGTCATCGTCGAACGCTATGGGTCGACAGCAGGTCTGTGCAGGCGAGTCTTTGTCCAGCTTCTTGTTCTGTGTCAGGTTGTTTAGGATCTTGTCATAGTTGGTCTCTGAATCGAAACAAGGACCACTGCAGTACCTGAAAATCAACTCCTCTTTGGTTTGATAACCCAACCCTAGGTCCGTCACGTTGAGGTGAATCTCTTTGAGAAGGCACCCTCGCGATTGTCCTTTGATTAAATCATCAAAATCCCCCTTGCTCGCTCGCCCTCCGCCTCGTCCCTTGCCTCGTCCCTTCTTCCTATCTGCTTTTCCTTTTCCTGTGTTTGCTGCTGCTTTCGCTCTCCCTTTCCCTCGTTTTACTTCCGATTCCATTTCCGAAGATCTCCGGAGTCTCCCAATAGTAGCTGTGATAAAGTCCATTACATCATCAAACTGGTCTGGGTGGAGTCCGTTGACATCATCTTTAACACATAATACAGAAATGATTAGGAAACGAATTGTTAGTCACTTATTAGTATATTAATTACGTATTAAGCACTGTTGGGTTACATTCATATGTGAAACAAGGTTAATCTCAAACAAACACTGAGGTGTATCAATCACCTAGGGACCGAACCTCAGGACCTTCTTGCTAGGAGCTACCAAACAAATTATGCCTTGTTTAACTTTTGCACTTTTGCCGCTCCACCGATTTGAGGTTTTTAAATATTCTATATTAAATCTGACCTCTAAACTCCCTTTAGAACATGGTTATGACATTGACGTACAACAGAATCCATCTGTTCTACAACAGACTGGAGACATACACACTCGCCTGCACATCAACACAGACGATGTAGCATCCTTTCATCTACAATGATTTCATTGCAGTAGGGAGTCCTACACGTTTTCTTTTTCAAGTCTGCCAAAGCTCCTACATCACAACATCTGGAAAATGTCTCCTAAAGACTGTGTTATGTCATTTTTTAAACCTAATTTCATTACAACGCAACAATTTAAGTCATTTCAAAATGGTGACAGGCCACGCCACACCACGCAAAGTTAAGGCAGGTACGGGAAAGAAGAAAAAAAACGCTTTTAAGAGTAATCCTAAAGGGTGTGATGGGAATTGTAAACTTTCAGGTGATGGCTTTGTTCTTTACTCGTTCTTTTTGTGTCATGGATAAACTGGCTTTTCCCTCAGACAGGTGGAGCTATGTGAATTTTATCAAAAGTCATTCGTGTAACCATGGTAATGATAATGTCATTTATTATAAGTTCATCCCTGGCTGATGGACAACAGTATCAGCTTATTTATATTCTACATGCCTCGCAGTGCATGGAATAACAGAAATTACAACAAACTACAGTAACTACCAAAGACAACTTCATTTGCATGTCTTACATTTTAACTAACAAATGTTTATTTTATTCTTTTTTTTTCTTTTTTAAATTCTCTGGTTACATTCATGACACAAAACTGGAACTCATTATACAAGATTTATTAGTTCACAAGCTTATTTTGAGGACATTCAAGGGTAATTTAGTCTCTCCACCTGACCTCATGTGCATTTCATTGTACTGAAACCGGAACACCGCAAGTAAGCCATGCAAATTAGGGGAGAACATGCAAACCACACACAGAAACGATCCGGGCTGCCTCAACTTAGGATCGAACCGATGGCCTTGTTGTTTCACATTTATTAATGCTGACGAGTGTCACAAATTAAATCGTCAGCAAAACAAACACATCATCCGTCACCAACAATGAGCAGAAACAATCCACCCCCAGCTCCAGGTAACAAAATTCTTATTATTTACATTATTTATGACATCAAATATTTAAGGATAAATTTCTCAGGAGTGTAGCAATAATCCAATAGTTTAATAGATTTTTATTTGTAATTGTTTAAATGATAACTGATCTAATTCCACAAGTTTCATTATTTATTCATAACGGAAAGACTTTATTTTATCAAATCAAATCAAATCAAAGTTTATTTGTCACATACATAGTTATACACAGTACAACCGGGAGTGAAATGCTTTATAACCACTCCATCCGAACACTCACAATTACGTTTAACAAGCTGAAAATAGGTTATAATGAAAACAATAATTGTACGCATTATTTAAACTACAATTAAGAAGTAAAAAAGTAGGAAAAGGTAAAAGAAAAAATATTTACAAAAGTAGGATGAGCTGTGTATAAATATATAAGGATAAAGTGACTGTTAAAGTGACTTAGTGACCATGAATGTCCAGGTATTGATAAAGTTATAACATACATATAACATGTTATAACATTACTATTATTATTATTACTATATATTATAATATTATACTATATTATGATCTTATAACATTGTAAAACTAAAAGAAGTGAGGACACTAAATCAGACAGTGAAGAAACATTTATTACACCAAATCTTTCATTTTAACAAACATTAATTTTGAGTTTATTAATCAGCTCTGATCATGCATTTATTTTTAGATAAAAAAAACATGTTTGACCGTAATGATCAGGTTTATAATATTTGCTGCTGGAACCTGACAGTAAAATAAATAGTTAAAGTTGATGCTGACTGATATATATATTGTTAATATGGTGGTTTGAACAGCACTTTTTAAATTTCTGTTCCAAAACTATCTATAATGATTTAATTCATTGTTTAATTCAAAAGGTTTTTTTTTCTATATAAAAATTATTAGCATGTCATTTTTTTATTAAGCACAGTAACAGTAACAATAATGGACACCACAATGTAATTTAATCATTGATGATCCTGTAAAAAAAAACGCTTTTTTGTTCGTCTAAGCAACACAATAAAGCCTGAATAATAATAACACCAGAAGCTGATGTTAGACTTTCTTTCATTTCGAACATATTATTTATAGTCTGTTATGATTTTGCTAATAAGCAGGTAGTTGCTGTGTCTGTTTTTGGTTTGCTACAGACTGATTCATTCTGGAATTTGGTCCTGTCGCTGTTGGAAAGTGAAAGACTGGAGTGAATGTGTGTTTACACTGTTGACTGTGTGGAATGTATTAACAATCCATTAATACGATACACCTGTTACAACCTTAGAATTGGTACAATAGGTGCAGCATTTCTGGACAGACATCACAATCATTTGCTGTCGCCAGTCGATTCTGGATTTGACTGGTGAAAATTAAATCTGAGGCTCCATTTGTGTTTAACAGTATTTGACAGCTGGTTTAGCTGCTTTGTCACTTTGGGAAAGTGGGTTCGGAACTGGTGTGTACAGAAGATCTTGAACTCTATTCGAAAACCTTTTGTTTTTGCTTTGCAGAAAATATTCAAGCTTTTAGGAAATCAAAAGGTTTGGATGTAATGTAATCACATTTCCAAACAGACATTAAGAACGTTGCTTCACTGAGAGCAGTGACAAACAGATGCCAGCTGACATCACAATAAAAATGGGATTAAAACAAGCCGTTTACAAAATAAGCACTGGATCATTTTAACAAGTCGTAGCCTGCTTAGAATTCCATACCTTATCTAGAAAATGTTCAGGTTTACTACTGTGTAAATACAACAGAGTGTTAAACAAAATGAGACATTTTTACTCTGCCTTTGAAATGGACATAAACACAGAACGAGTACAAGAGTGTGTTGGTCGTAATCATTCATGCATGGACAAACTTCCTTGTTTGTCTGGATTCACAGCAGGAACCCATCTAGGAACGTGGTAAAGAATCGACCAGAGTAACCTCAAATGATGACAAACAAATCCATAGAATCCACAAATCAAATCATTTCACAATATAAAAGACTCATTCAACACATACGAATGAAGACAACTTGTACCATTGTAATATGTCATATTTATACAGACTTGTACAGTCTTTGTAAGACCTTTAAATACCTCCACTAAGAGGAATCTTTACAAAGTGGTTTTGCTAAATATTTTCTGACCCTAGTGGTTTTAAAGCTTTCGTTTTAGTGAAACCACAGCGTACATCTGTAAACTGGCAGCGATGTTGCTTTGGTTTAGCAACGATGATACAATTCCAACTTGGGAGAGTTAAACTGTTTGGAAAATATCCCTCGACACCACGATCCTTTTCAATACCGAAGGAAATTTGTTACCAGGTGACGATTTTTTATTTGTGCTTCTGTCAGAACATCCGGCAGTAAAAGTCAGATCCATTGTTTTTCATTTTATTCTGTTAATATTAATCTTTTTAGTGCAGTAACTCACATTGTTCTTCCATAGAAGCTTGTTTCAGACTGGTGATGTCGAGACGAGAATTTATGACTGGGTCCCGGACAAGAGGCTCACTGCGGCGCTCGGCTTGAGGGGCGCTCCTGTTAGACAGCTGCTGCTTGTGAAAGAGAGGGCGAGCGGACACGGAGCTCAGGAGCAACAAACACGTGGCTAGAACATCCCATAACTTCATTTTAGACTCAGTTCCTATGAAGGGAGCTGAAAATAAACAAAGATATTATGTGAATTATGCGCTGTAGATATGTCCAGGTTACACAAATGTCCAGGTTTTTACTCGTCTGGTTGAGGATGAAGAAATAAAAAGGACCAAATTCTCACTATCATAACCTGCCTTGGTAATTTGCAGTGGCTATAATGTCCAGAGAGCTTTTTATCTAGGATGCTGGATATACACCGGATATATTTCTGAATACACAAACACACTTGCAATAGGTCTTAACAAGCCAAAAGAAGAAGAAGGTCACTAAATACAACACATTTTACTGGTCACTACAATACAACTTCCCAGACCACACAAGTGCTCCATGGCACGGGCAGTGTAGAGCAGTGATAACTGAGGGGTTAAGGCACTGGACAAGTTGAGCCTCCTAACACTCATTTGCTCAAAAGCATGTTCAGTCATAACGCCTGTTAAATACAGAACATGTCAAAATAACATGTTTCCATTGGCTGCACCTTCATTGCTACAACCCTCAGTAAATATGATTAGTCTTTCTGCTAGTCTGCTCATTTAGTCGCCTGCATGGACTGTAAATAGAAGATCATGTTTTTGTTCTCATACTCCGCTTTGCTGTGACTGGACCTCCTGACTACGGATTGTCATTGATATCTGACCAGACTAAATGAACAGACACTAAATGACTTCTGCTGCTTTTCATGTTACACGTGTTATTGTAGTTAATACAAAATATATTAGAATAAACACATTAAAGTAAAACAACAATACATTTACTTTTAAAGCATTATAGAAGCATTAAGCCGACACATTTATCCAAAGTAACTACAGCTTGCCCTAGGTGGCTGTCCAAGTGTTGCTATGCCGTCCAAACTGATGAATGTATAGAAGTCTCAGGAAAGAGCACTTAAATAAATCAAAAGATCTCACAAATATTGCGAATCAGATTAAAAAAACTATAAACACTCTATAAACACTATAAATACTCATTTCTCAATCATATTGAGTCATCATGAGATTCAAACCTGGGATTGACGTGTCAACTGAGTGATCAATTATCTGTATAACTAAATAATTATCTAAACAACTTGTTCTTATCCTGCAATAAAATGTATTTCGTTTATGACTTTAATAAATAGTTCATAATGTTTAGCCGGCTTTTCTTTTTTTTCATCTAGGTTTACCTACTACACACATGGATGTGGACGTCTGTAGTGCTGTTATTGTCAAAGATCAAAAGTGCACTAAATAAATATTGATTTTATCAGAATTTATATTTTTAGAAATACTTTATTCGGTCAAAAATGTTTAAAAATGTATTCATGGGCCCCCAGAATGCCTTGAAAACGTTCTGCAGTTGCACTGCAGTTCATTTTCGATGCATCATTTGCATCCTCACAAAGCATAACTGTACTGTTCTGCATAATTTCAGCTAATGTCAAACAGATTGTCGATACTTTTATTTATCAGAATGCTAAGTAACGGGTTTTAATCTTTTAATTCTGAAATAACGGGAGCACAAGTTGTTTTTAGGAGATGAGATATTTTATTTACTACGTTTAGGACCAAATCTTTGTATCCTTATTAAAGCAGCTTTTTAAAAACAAAACAAACAGATGAATAACTTCTCACTGTCTGCTTGTAACATATCGTTCCCCTTAAATATTAGGAGCAGTTTGTTTACGTTCTTCTCTAAGTTAAATGTTGAATTCTGCTGCATCTGATGGAGATTTTAAATTAAACTTGGTTGGCTCATTTTAGAAAGCCAAGGTTCCATCATGAAATCAATATTACACTGTATTATTAATCATTTATCTGTTTATTTGTTTTCAGTCAGGAAGAGTTTTAAGATTAAAGGATGAAACAAAGATAGATTTTAGTTGAATTGGAAGTAAACACTGAAGATAAACTGATTCATGTAAACAGTAAATGTAAAAAGTTTGTGTTCTATTTAGACTTGATTTAATGAACACATACTGCATTAAATGCTTTATATGATTCTATTTTAATATTCCAAAATATTAGCCCCAAAATGTGATATCATTGGTGTGTAGTAAATTGTTGTTTTATTGCGAGATGTTTTTTTTTCCAAGCGTAGTTACACATGTGAATGACATCAGCTACAGATGTTTATACATCAGCAGCAGATCCCCATGCATTAAGTCAACATGTCATCAGAGCATCCTGACCAGAAGTTTATGATGATGTTTTTTTTGAAAAATATGTCCAAACCAAACAACAGAATTAACTTTACATTGAGCTAAACCGTCATGTAAAAGCTCCTTTTCACTTACACTTATACTTATACTTAACTTTATATATTGGTATTTGAACGCATTTTGGTACATCTATTTGGTACTGCCATTTATTCATTATTTTATAAGCTACATTTTCCATAAGCGTTTGTGAACACCTTGTTACATCCTGTATTCATTTTGTCAGATAAATGTTGAACAGGGAACCATGTGGCCGCAGTCATTATTTACCCACAAAGTTCATATGTTTGTTAGAGGAATCTTTTAAATGATATCTATCTATCTATCTCTCTATCTATCTCTCTATCTATCTGTCTATCTGTCTGTCTGTCTGTCTATCTATAATTCAAACACATAGAAGTTTTAGTATTTGAATGTAATACTTGCATTGAATTGCATTTATTTCTTTCTTCTTATTGTTGCTGTTAGTTTTGTTAGTTCTAAAGCTGAGAAAATAGTTACAGATAAAAGAAAACGAGCAAGCTGCTCCTGTAATACAATGCACTAAATAAAGGAATGAATTTATATGAATAGAGAGAAGCTCACTGGTATGACAGAAATGTGAAGATAGTACACACATGGCCTTCACAGTAAAGATCACAAACATGTGGTCGCCTACAGATTATTGGGTTAAAGGTACTTGAAAACAAAAGATGGATGGATGGAATATTTTAAATGCACTTAAAATGTTTGTAGCATTTGTAGTATTTTCGACCGTAAAGATCTTAAATGCATGAGTTTAGAGGTGATGGGATGTATGGAGTAAATGGCACTATAATAACACTATAAGTCATATGTACCGTAAATGCTTTGCAATTGTTTAGTTTTGGGAACTGTTGTTTTGTTTTATTATTTATTTCCTTTTGTGAAATGTATTATATACATTTAATATGGTTCCATGTGTGTGAAACACTTTAGATGGATAAATATTTAGTTTGTTCCTCATTTTTTGCAGGATTGTTGAGAATGTGATGCACTCGGGAACAACACGTAACAATATCTACAATCTTTAAGTAATGTGAAAAAGAACATGCTAAATGTTTATAAGCACTAGTGCATGCTGGGTTTGATTGCAAAAAAATTGCTTTGTGGTGGGTATGACAAAACTTTGTGGAGTGAACTTGTGGAGTGGAGAATGTGCCAAAGCCAAGTACCAACGCCCGACTTTGGTAAAACATGCGTAACGCACAGTGCCCAAAACCTTTAATACCCCCCCCCCCACACACACACACACACTTCGATTCAATTTTCATTTTCTTGAAGTATATAATAAGTATAGAATACTGTGTCTTATTTACCTTAAATGGGGCCCATGCAGACCTGTTGTTCAGCCAAAAACACACCTCCAGATGGTAGTTTTAAAGGATCCAGGACGCACCGAAAGATTCTATTGGTGAGGGGAATCCCCAAAATGTTACTATTCCACATCCATGCATAACAGGTATCCAGAGCATCCAAAACAAATCCCCTGCGTCTCTTCAGTCCACCAGTGAGCAATATTTATATATATTTACAGATATTTGTGATTGGATTTGGGTTCTGACTTTACAGCCTTGTGTTCCCAGCGCGCAACGACCGGATGCTGTTAAACTCCTCGCTGGTAACCTGACAGCAATCTTCCATCACCGAGTGCCGAGGACCAAATGAAGACATGAGGATTGTGTCCTGTGATCGGTCTCACTATTCTGTCTATTCACGCCTGCACAATAACGCTCGTAATCCCGAGCCGCTCCAAAAAAACCAAACCCGCATCCTGTGATCAGTCTGAGAAATGCTGCTGAATTCCAGGTGTGAAGTTGAACCGTAGAATTGTGCTGAGTTTCATTTCTCCTCCCTTTATAAGTCAGTCTGGTATTCCTGGTCGTAGTCGGGTCCAGTGGTTTATTCCACACTTGTGCGCATTTACGCTTCGAGTCGCTCCGCTCAGTGCAGCCGCTTTATATAGATTTACACCTCTGACGTCTCCTCAAGTCCGGCCTCCACCTCCGAATTATACCCACAGACACTGGCACTGTACAACAAAACCACTTCTGGACCATCATTTTAGCAATAACGATACACAATCATATACTAATCATACATTATATTGCTAAAAGTACATCGTTGGTCCACCCTTTGCAGCCAGAAGAGCTTCAGCTCAGGTTCAGGAGTATGTTTATGAGGATTCTTGACCATGCTTCCAGAAGTGTATTTGTGACGTCACATACTGACGTAAGGATGAGAAGGCCCTGCTCTCTAATTCATCCCGAAGGTTTTCCCTGAGCTCCTTTCTTTCACAGATCTCTATCTATTCGTTTATAATCCGTTTTCCCAGTTCCTGGGGTAGGACATTAATGTTTGGAGCAGAGTTTTCCGTCCGGATGCCCTTCCTGACGACA
>JAOUQU010000006.1:2021645-2037771 GCA_028566735.1 Ammoglanis amapaensis
GTCTTTCTTTTGCTCTTGTCGTTTTTCTTTGTCTTCCTTTCTTCATTATATTTTTTCTTGGTCTTGCTCCCTTTCCTTCTATTTTCCTTCCTTTCTGTCCTTTCTTTCTAAACTGTCTGTCTTCCTTTGGTCACCTGTCTATCCTTCCTATTATTCTGTTTTCTTTGGCTTCTAATGTCCCTCCTTTTTGCCCGTCCTCATCTTTCCTTTCTTTTTCTTCTTTCCATTTACTTTCCTTTAATTTTTGTCTTTATTTCTACTGACAATTTTTACTTTGTTCTCTGTCTACTTCTCTCTTGTCTTCCATCTTTCTTCTGCTTTTGACTTCATTTCATTTCTTGTTGCATTTTTGAGACCCTTTTTATCTTGATTTCATTGTTCTTTCTTTCCTTTTCCCCGACCTTATTCCGTTAATACATTCTCAATTTTTAATTTGTCCTTCATCTCTTTCTTCCTTCATTCCTTTCTTTGTCCTTCTTTTCCTCCCATTTCTTTGTCTTTACTTACAGTCTTACAGTCATGGGTTTTCCATTCTTTCCATCCTTTTTTCTTCTGTCCTTTCTTCCATTCTTCTGTCCTTCCCTTCTTCTGTCCTACCTTTCTTCCAACCTTCCTTCCTTCTGTCCTTCCTTTCTTCTGTCCATTCGGCTTCCTTCCGTCCTTCCTTTCTTCTGTCCTTTCGGCTTCCTTCTGTCCTTCCTTTCTTCTGTCCATTCGGCTTCCTTCTGTCCTTCCTTCCTTCTGTCCATTCGGCTTCCTTCTGTCCTTCCTTTCTTCTGTCCTTCCTTCCGTCCTTCCTTCCATTCTTCCTTCTGTCCTTCGGTCCTTTTTTTCATCCATGCTTCCTTCCTTTCTTTTGTCCTTTCATCCATCCTGCCTTCCGTCCTTCCTTCTTTCTTTCTGTCCTTCTGTCTTTCCGTCCTTTCTGCCTTCTTTACTTTCTCCTTTACTTCCCCCAACTTTTTTCATTCCTTCTCTTCTCTTACTAACACATTTTACCAGAAGAGTGGTTGATTTATAGGAGGTACAAAACAAAGTAACTAAAAAAAAAGAATATTTCAATACTTCAGTGGCATCCACGTCCTTCGCACGTCTGTGTAAACTTATGATTTCAACAATATGATTTAAGCTCTTAAAATAAAGCACCAGACAAGTACATCGTCTCAGACGTCTCCCTGACTGAATCCTGATGAATCCTGTGAGCACAGATCCGGTCCTGCTTCTCCATGCGCTAATAGTCGTTAATGCACCTCCATTTATTTATTCTGACACGCTAATGCAAGCATATTAATGCTGTATCATATATCAGATGACACAATCATAATTTTAGGCTTTTGTCACTGTCAGGTGGTAAATGCATTACTATTCGCTGGAGGAGCTGGCGGCCTTGTGTAATTCCATCAGACGCATGCACACGGTAGATACACTAACGGAGGAATGTTATGTTTTAATTAACTATATGTTCAATCCTTAGAAAAATACTAAAGCTGATTCCTTAGATCTCTGACAACATCGAGATTAGAGCATGGGAAATGAAATGAGAATAATATATGAAGAAATATGTTTTAGATGCAAAGAGAAATATTTGATGACGACTGTGAAGCTTATAGCAAATTTATAATTAATTAGTGCAGCAAATTGTCCTGCAAAGCTGCTTCTCTGTCTCTTCTCTCATTGTAGGCAAACGTTTCCTCTGGAACACGTCAGGTGCGTCTACAACTTCTGGTTATACAATATACCCTACCTAACTAAAGTATATGGACACACTTCGGATGCATTTTGATTTTCTGTAAGGGTTTGTTTTGATCTGTATTTATAATATTGTGCATTTGAGCTTTCCTTTTGCTGCCATATTTGTAATTGTGATGAACTGTGTATTATTTACTTTATTAACACTAGAACTACCAGGATTTTCATATGACCCCTTTTTCTACCAGAGGCTGCCAAATGGCATCTGGTAATGTTGACTTTTTTGGGGGGTGGGGGTTCAGTAACTTGTTCCAGAGAAGATTGTAGGGTGTAGTAGAGTCTCCTTGCAAATGTAATGGACTAATTTAAATAACACTGCCGGCGAGAAGAGCTATTTACATTTGCCAAATGGCAGCGGTTTGGTAGTTCTAGTGTTAATTTATGGTACTGATTACTTGGACCAGCCTTCACTCCCTGAGTGAAGTAGTGAACCATGGCATTGATCACCCGTGACCCTGTACCTGGTTTACCACTTTTAATAAATGCAGACCACTGCGGACTGTTTGATTTTTGATGCTCCACAAATTTGTAAATGGGAATATCACCGTTGAACATGGCCACAATGGATTATGCTCTGCATTATTGATTTATCATGATTATTTTGTAATCAAATGCCTTTCCTGATCTGACCCTGCCTATTTCAATCAGGGTTGGGACTGACACTACAATATACTGGTTTGTAACAATGGCAAGTTAAGCTCTCAAAATTCAACAATGGTGTGCTAGCTGAAAATCCCACAGCTCCCCCGGCACATCTACTTAGCTTATAAAGAATAAAAATGTTTGAAATCAACAAAAGGAAACACTCTAAATTTCCAACCCTGTTTTTATTTATTTATTTATTTATTGGTTAGAAGTAGGATTCTCGTGATCGTTGTCAGCGCCAGCTTCCTCATTTCTTTGGCACTGGGTCAATTATTCACATCGAGTGAAGCACACCTGAGTCCCAAGTGGGTTGCCTCGAAATGGATATCAGAGGAGGTGTGGGTGTGTGTGTGTGTGGGTGTGTATGTGTGTGTGTGTGTGTGTGTGTGTGTGGCGGGGGGGGGGGGTCAGCCTTTTTGTGATGGATTCAGAAGTGTGAACACAACCCGAGGTAGCCGTCAAAGGTGACCTTGATGTTCCGGGAGCCTCCGGGATATTCCTGCCAGTCAGATTCCCAGTGGAGCCGAGAATGTTTCATTTGAATGTCTGTGCAGAACTTAAATGATCTGTATGCTGGAGATGTAAGCAAGCAGGGGTGCAACACCAAATCCCCCCCAATCCCCATTTGTAAGGGTGTTGTTTCTCGTCTTATCTGATAAGCTGTGAGACTTCCCGCTTAGTGCAAATGAATCCAATCTTATTTTTACTCTTTGAGCCATTGATAAGCAATATTAACGTCTCTGTTGTGTGGTTCATGTTTTTTTTTAATTACACCGATGTTAAGGGATAATTCCGATGAGCCTGAATCTGATATGGAAACCTCTCATTTGTCTCGGCCTGTCTGACACCGTCTCGGCATGCAGCTCGTCTTCACAACTTTGCTTCACTGTGCATGTGCTTGCGCATGAGATACGAAAGTTTGTTCATGCCTGATTTACAAATAATTATAATAATCCAGTGTGTGAGGGGTAGTGCGTGAGGGGTAGCTTTTAGGTTCCAGAGTGTCTTCGTAAATACACGTGGGTCTACATAAATTACCCCTCACTGAAATCCAATTTGTACCCCTAAAAGTAAGAGTAAACAAACTCTACTGTGCATGTCTACTTCTAATCTGTAGGACGGAGATGTGATTTTAACACAATTCTAGAGAGTTCCATAATATTATACCTGTATAATAACAATCATGTGATGTGGTGTCCAGTCAGACCAGAGATCTGGCCCTTACAAATATCACTGACTTGTCGGTGACTATGTAAAACCCTCTTATAGTCTTTTGTTTAGAATTTAAAATCTTTTTTTCACTATTGACATGCAAAGTCCACACAGAAAGCCTCATAGGGTTTGGTTCCTTACCCGACCTCTTGTCGTGAGGCGACAGTGCTAACCACTAAGTGAATGTGTTACCCGTGACTTGAAGCTGTGCAACCAAAACAAAAGCTTCTAAAGGAAAGAAGACAATCTGAAATGATTATATAAAAATATATTATGATAATTTCTTCTGAGTATAAATGTACACTAAGGTGCACATGGAATCGAGTCTTAAGCTTACTTTTCTGTGCACAGACTTTGATCACTTCTTACATACGCCAACATCCTTTTCGCAAACCATGGCGGCATGTTAACACAGCCTTTGGACGTCATTAAACTAATGTGGGAATTCAGAGACGGCAAACGCAAACTCTTAATAAAAAAAAATTATAATTTGCCTCCATTTGTGTAAGCGATGACTGGTCCCGAAAATTATCAAACACTAATTGCACCCCATCTGCCCACAAAGGCCGTCCTACAAAAAAAAATCCAGAATGTAAACCCACCAGCTTTTGGCTCTCCCCCGGCACACTGCGCCATCCCCATCGGCGAAACGGCATCTGCAGCGCTCCAGGCGGGATGGCATGGATAAAGCGGCACTGCTGGGCCTGCTGTCTCCATCATCCGTGTTCAATATTGAATCCTATTCAGCATCCATCCTCCCCTCCCGGAGGCCGCAGCCCACCAGAGCGTGTAAGGAGCAGCCGGACTCCTGGACTCAACCCAGACAGCCAGGTGAGGGATTCGAAGCGGACCCCGACAGCTCTAGGAAAACAGGAATGCCGCGGTGCCTCTCAAACCCCCTCCAACTGTTGATGTATCTTAATAACAGCACACGTCAGCTGGCATCAGTGAGGCGACGCACTCGAGTGTGCAGCTCCAGTCTGGTGGATGAAGCCACAAGCCGAGCGGCCATGGGAAGACTCGTTCTCTTTTGTTTTCATTTAAGAATTAAGCTTGATGGGTTCATGTTGGAACGAAGATCAAAGGGGACGAATGGGCAAGTGGTGGAGAAAGGTGGAGCGCTGGCCGCTGGGCCAAAACCTGTATCATGATGGACTAGGGGCAGTACAGTAGAATACAATACAGACGGAGCTGTTTGGTGTTTGAAAGTTTATATTAAACTGGTTTAAGGATTGAGGTTTTTATCTTTTATTTGCATCTCAAATCTTCATCTTCAACATTTAGCAGATGCCTCTATCCTTAGTTACTCAGGGGCCCAACAGTCGAATCATATAGCCCAGTACCTTAAGCACTAAGCCATCACAGTCCCGGTGTTATTTTGATCAGATCTATATAGATATATATTATATAAAATGCGTAAAAAAATTTATACTGCTACAAAACCACTAGAGAGTTCACAAAACATTTAATTGTACTTATGTATAAAAACAATAAAGATTATTCTATTCTATTCTATTCTACTAAACTAATGGGTACTAATGGAACTCTTACCTGTGGGTTAACACTTACCTCATTGTAGGGTCACCTAGCTGGCTGGCTAAACATTAGTATTCACTTCTTCTCTGAAAGATAAACCAGTATAAAGCCAGTACCCATGTTTACCACGCACAGAGCTAAAACGTCTCGGATAAAAATAGAATTTCGGATAATGTCAGCACCTTTGTAAAGTTGAGTTGCTTTGTGCTTTCAAAAACCATGTGTAGCACTTTGTGAAAAAATTATTCTAGGTAGGTGTGATTTTAAAAATGTCAAGGCATGTCAGACTACCTCAGATTGGTCAGAAAGGCCAGAGACTCAAGGGGGGTTACGGACTTACAATAGCACCAATCAGACCTTACAGATTTCATAAATTGTATATATAATTTATTGCATTATCGTCATTTACCTACATGCATACTTCAAATTATTATATATATTTTTGTAATATAAATGATCTGAAGGAATTCATTGTTTGGCCAGTGTGGCACCACAGCTATGCCTGATAAAGTGCATTTAGCACCAGTCTATAAAGCAGAAAGGTCGAAGCGTGTAGCTCATAACACATATCTTCTAATGTACCTCCATGACAAGAGTGACAGACTCCTCTGCAAAAGATTTCCACCCCCGAGAGACACAGCAAAGGCACAAACATGATACGACCGAGCACCGTCCTGAACCTGTCTGCTTTGTACAGATCTATGATCGTTCCTTGTCACGAGCTCGATCCCCCCCTGTTGTTTGCGTCTCATTAAACAGACAGAAATACAGGAAAGCCGAAAGATAATCATTTATTCTGCCTCACGTCGTCCTCCCTCTGCCCCGAATCTATTTTTTCATGTCAGACGAAATCAGTTTTGTGCTAAAAGATTTTTTTTCAGCTGCCAATAAGCCGTATGAGTGATAGGACGAACGTGAGGAACATGCCAGGAATCCAAACCAAATCAAACAGAACAGCTTAATTAAAAAAAATATCTCATAATGGATGACATTTCTGGTCTCGTGTGGCAAGATCCTCCTAATTTAGATCTTAATCCAATATAGAGGTTCATTTACTACATTTACTCACCTAAATAATGAGCTGTTTATTTCTTGATTTATCATTGTTCGTCATTGATTCTGGTGTGCTATTGTAAAATTCTTTTATTGCTTTGTATAAGTCGTAGTAATGTTTCTTTTTTAAACATTTTAATCTCTAAACAACACTGCACAATTCTTTCATTAAAAGAATTAAAATAAATCATTAAGTTCTCAATTATTGAGTTATTAAAACCCATAATTCTGGTCTGAAATGTTCCAGTAAAGTGACAGTATTCTATCTTAAGCAATTAAGGTATAAAGGCTTTGCTCAAGGGCCCAACAGGGCTTTGTGAATACTAGTGGCCAGCCGTGGTCTGGTGTTTAGAGAACTGGGCTTATGATCAGCAGGTTGCCGGTTTGATTCAGATAGACGACTGAATTGGCCTTGAGCAAAGCACCAAACCCCTAACTGCTCGCTGAGTGACAGGGCTAGGGCTGCCCTTTTCACCGGGTACATGTGCTCACTAATGCACCCTAGTGTAAATGTGCGTTTCACTGCACAGATTTTATAGTTAAATGCAAAGGAATCATTCCTAAGTGTGTAAATAAAAGCACATACAAATTTAGCTAAATTAAAATTGAAGTTAAAATTATAACAATACAATTTTGAGAACAGGATGTTTTAGATGAATGCAAATTAAGCAAATTAATTTACAATTTATTCTGTTCACCGCCAAACTTTTTACACATGTAAGAATCTGTGCAGTGAAACACACACTAGGGGACAACAGTTTACACATACGGTGAGCAGCCCTACCCATGACACAGGGCAGCGATTAGGGGTTCGGCACCTTGCTCAAACGACACTTCAATTGTGACCTGTCGAATCAAACCAGCAACCGTCCAATCAGAAGCCCAGTTCTCTAAACACCAGGCCACGGCTGCCTCTGCCTAACCAAGGCTTCTAAAATAGCTCACAACATCCATTATTCAAAATGTTATCTTTTAAAAAGTACTTTCGTTTCTATTTTTTGTGCTTTCTTATGTTAAGAATATAAAGGATCTGAGAAATTTGGAAAATCAAGAACAAATAAATAATATGGAGTAAGTCTATGAAGCAAAGAAACGGGGGAGAACTACATACAAACAGGACCCGCGACCTTGATGTCATGTGACTACTCAAATCCACAATAAAACAACAAAACGATCAGTTTATTTTTGATTAACAAAGTGCGTCGCCTTTTTCTTCTATAGTGGCCATCGAATGTTTTTTGTTTGTTTGTTAAGTAAGAACTTCTTTGTCTCTAATAGCTCATGATTCTTTTACTTTTTAAAACTTAAAAGCTATCGACTGATTAGAATGCAAAACATCCGGGGAAAAAAATCAAATCAATGCTTTTAGTAAAGGAAATAGTTTTCAAAATGATAGTTTTCATTGCCCAAAAGCTCTGTGCACTTAGGCTACCAAAGTTTATAATGTAGTTAAAGATTCTGGATTCTGTTTGTTGGTTGTATGTTGTGTGTATTGCTATTGAGTTGATGTGATTTAGAATTTGATTTGTAACACGGGGTGGCTCGTGGCGTGATGAATAGCCCAAGTAGAGGAAGAAGCTTCTTGCCCTGAAGCTGTGATTTAAAGTTCATTTTAAGCCAAACAGGATTTGGGGTTTAATTCTCAAAATGGAGCCACTTTGTGTAAAGTTTTGCAAGTTTTTGTGTGTGTAATTGTGGGTTTCCTCCCACATTCCAAATATATACAGTTTACCAAGATGTGAAAGTGTGTGAAGATGTGTAGGAGTAAAACAGTCAATGAATTAATGCTTGGCAATGAGGTCTAATAATTAAAAGTAGGTCTTTAAACGGAGACCTGACGATCGCGGTGAACCACCGTCAGGCATGCGTTCCGTTTTCCGAGTGACGTCGGAAGGTTCTTTGCACTGCCCACTGTAGCCACGTCGTACGTTTTCCCTGCGTAGTAGCTTTGCTCAGCGTCAGCGTTTATTCGTCTGCCCCTCTGATGCTAGTTTTCCCATCGCTATTCCCATTCAGTCCAGCTCCCTGTTGTCGGCGATGGGCGTTACTGTACACCCTCATGGTCCCTCGCACTTGACGCATGGGTACCTGCTTTCAGCATCAAGCTACAACGGTGCTCGGGGTCTGTAGTGTAAAAGAAAGTCTCGGTAAAGGGAATGTACTACAGACGAGCAAACCCGGGAACATATTAGGCCCAGTGACACAGACATAAACCCAACTAACAATAATGTCTGGTTTAATTTTTGTATCGACTATTTTTACTACTCGAGTTTATTGTGTACGTGTCAGTCTTTCTTTGTAAAAATATTATCCGAAACGTGGCCGGTGTGGCGCAGCAGTGTGGATAAAAGCCATATGGGCAGTTGCAGATGAAGAACGGGAGTATAATGATGCTCTTTTGACAAAGAGTCAGGAACCCCGCAGTGAGATGATGAATACATGCGGCTGACATTACGGCCCCTTTGTTCCTCTGTGCTTTTTATACATTCTTCGCGGACCTCTAATTAAACCAACAGAAAAATAAAACAAAAGGGTCCCGATCGGAAAAATAGGAGCATTTAAAAGTCTTGTAATGAGTCTCTCCTTCGACATTTAGGGAGAATATAAGGATAAAGAACGTTCCATAAATCCTCGCTAATAAAGTTAATAACATGATCGCAGATAATGTAAGCAAAGGTCACTGCCGTGGTTGGCGCAGAAGGCCAGATTTGCCTGCTTTGTTCATCAAGGACCAGCAGGTCAGACCTGTCAGTCTAAACCGGTAGTTTACTTAACTAAGAATGCTCGTCATGTCCATGAAAAGCTTCGAGTTTAGCCGTTCGACGTTCTTTATGAGGAGTTAGATAGAACAGAAGGCTGAGCAAACAGTGTTAAAAAAGTTCACCCGGCACAAAGAACAGAAAATCATTAACGCATTATGCTGTAATAGCTCCATCTGTACTGGTATTAAATAAAAGTGTAAATAACCAACAAGAATATAATAATAACAGCGAGCCTAGTTACAAAGTGGCGCTCGGAGAAGTGCTGCCCCAATGGTAAACAACACAAAAGAGCACAAAGCTTTAAAAAAAACACAAATGTCATTTACAAAGGTCTGTTTATTCCCAACTCTAGCACTAAAAACGAATACTAAATGAGCAAAGTTAAATCACTTATTTAATTATTTATTATATTCCGCTCTTCGTGCCACACCGAAGCCAATTAGCGCCTCACACCGACACCATGGAGGTGGACGGAGCAGCTACAACCCTCTCTTATTCGGGTTTCGATGATTTCTGCATCGTTTTATGCATCCAGAGGCCCTGAAAAGAACCTGAATCGAACCTTAATTTAATTAATTCGTCCATTCATTCATTCACTCATTCATTCATTCACTGTTTAATACCATTGCGCCTCATTTAGTGTCCGGTGTGTCCTCAGCTTTACACATATTCAAATGTATGGGACTTTTAGTATCACAAATTAACTATGTTCATGTCTTTGGACTGTTGGAGAAAACACAGCAAGATAATGTGAATGCCACCTCCTCATATTCAGTCACGTCCGATAAGGAGTTTCCATATTGTCATATTCGACTCTTACACCTCGAAAGAACACATGCACACACACACACACACACACACACACACACACACACACACACATGCACGCACGCACACACATGCACACACATGCACACACACATGCACGCACGCACGCACGCACGCACACACACACGCACACACACACGCGCGCACACACACACACCTAACCGCCTATAATATGACTGCTCACTGGGCCAGGAATGTGTGCTCACTGCTGCCCTCTAGCGTGTGGTCAAAAGTCTGTGTAAATTTGTGTTTCACTGGATGGATTAAGACATTTTTAAGCATTTATAAGTGTGTAAAAATCACAGTGGTGAAAAAGTATTCACAATTCTGAGTGAATAGAGTTTGATTTTGATTCCTGCAGCACTCTCAGGGAGGAAATGTTACATCGTTTTGATACACTGTTTTAAAAAACTAAATTGTAATCATTAAAATGTTTAATTAAAAGTCTGCATTACATCTTAGACTTCTGATAGGAAGGGAAAAATTGTAAACATGACACATTGTGTCAGTACATTGTTGCCTACAGAATGGGTGTATAATTGGATTTTAGGGAAACGTTCTGTCATCAATTTTGGACACGTACATTAGCAGGACAGTGAGCATCATCATTTTGACACACAATGACTGTGCTTGACTGGCTTGCCTGCATTTCATATCGTTCATGTAAATCATGTAAAGTGTGTGTGTGTGTGTGTGTATGTGTGTGTGTGTGTGTGTTTCTATTTACAAAAAAATAAAATAATGTGTTTCTACTTCTTATTACTGTTCCAAAGTCCATGGGGTATGCTGGGTATGTCAAGGGCACAATTGTCAATTTAGATTGCACCACTTTACCAATGTCAGTGTTTCCGCCCGCTGAGACCTGGTCAGATCCTGAGGCGAGGGGGCGCTGGAGCGCAGGGGTGAGGGGGTGAGGTCCACCCCAAAGTCGGACCGGAGAATGAAGGTCGTTGAGGACGACAGCGAGAGCTGTATGCCGTTCCAGCGCCCACAGAAGCGAGAAGACAAATCTATATCTTGTCCTGGACGACTTTCATTTTCCTTCAGCCGTTAATATTCGAGAACTGATCATAAAATTGAATCAACCTCGACCGTCAAATAAACAAACACACCAGCAAGGACGAGTTCACATCAATTTATATTTCCTACATGTTCTTAAGCATTTCTGCCTCAGCAGGAGTGCAGCACGTTACGGACTAAATCAATCAAAGTGGCGACTTCATTAATTGCGCCCAGCACCCGAGGCCATGGTCTAAGTGGGGTTATTTGCCGGGCCGCTGGCAGTGACAGAGGGGAAAACTGGAGCAAAAGGGGGTGGCGGGGATTGGGGGAGAGGGGGAATTTACGTCTAGGCGCCTGCAGCAGGACATGTGGGCACTTAATGCAGATCAGTAGAAACACATCATTATATGCGCCATTTACCAGATGCCCATTTAACATACAATAATTAGATCAGCGTGTTTAGAGAAAAGGGGGCGGGGTAATATTAGGACCGGGATAATCAAAAGAGGAACATCAAATGCCCCCCAGGGCTGTCAAAATTATTATTATTCCAGAAGGCCCTATTCACTAAGTGCCTTCATATTTTAAATTTGCTATTTTAAGCACTTCAGACCGTGAGCTATATTGTTTGGACGATTAGCCTAAAAGAAGCTCTGTTTTAGTCTCTTTGCACCCTCGGCCCATTCGGCTAATTACTTCCTGCCATTCACCGCGCCCGAAAGTGGGACTGTCGCAACACGAGCCCCTGAAGCATTATAAAAACACAACTTCTCCTTGTTGATAAAGTGGCCTCGGTGGTATTTAGCAAGAAGTCACATTTCTGCTCTACAGAAGAGCCGATTATAACCAAGAAGAAAGAACTAAACTAAAACAAGAGCCGCCCTGTTTTATAAGATATTAAACCTTATTTTGTTAATGTACCCATTCTAATAATCGACCCCCTACCCATCTTTAACCCCCTCCGCCATACCTGCACATTAGATGACGCATTAAACGATTTCATCAGCAAATCGACCACCGAGCCAACGAACGGAGACCCACTAACGGTGGATTCATCTGGATATTGTTGATCCCCTGCTACTTAATTTTTTTTTAAGTGGGCTTTCCAATATTTGCTCCCATTTTTACTAATTTGACATCTGATCCATTTCTTTTTCTTCCGTTAAAAAGGTTGAACGAATTAAAATAGTAAAAAAAATAGCTGCCTGGAGAGGTTCAATTTGAAAATGGTGCCGTAGCTACTGCCTGTCACTTAAGATCACATACACACACACGCACGCACGCATGCACGCACACACACGAAACGTAGGAAATGTCTCTGTACTGACTGTGTGATGCACTTTCTGAATTACGCCCCGTATTGCCTACAAACAGCTTTCACCTTTAATAAATCAATATACAGTATAACATTAACCCCATTACCAGGCCAGTCAAAATCTACCATCACGTTGCATTTAAATATTCTACTTTCGTTGTATCATATTATTTGTCAACTTGAAGCTACCAGCTAAAATATATTTAAGAAATAGACATAACTGTTTGGTGACTGGAGTCTTTCGGACCAGTCTGAAGTAGTCTGACATGCCCTGACATTTTTTTTTATTACACTTACCTAGAATACTTTCTTCACAAAGTGCTAGACGTGTTTTCTTAAGCTCTAAATCAAGTACAACGGTCTAAAACTAGTAATGGTGGTTTTGCTCTATTTGGTGAATGTCAAGTCTTTTCAAGTCAGCTTTAATTATATAGCGATTTTTACAATAGACATCGTCTCAAAACAACTTTACAGAATACAAGACTAACAGATACAGAAACTGCCTTGTTGAGCAAGCCGAGGGCGACTGTGGCAAGAAAAACTCCATGAAAATCACAGGAAGAAACCTTGAGTAGTAAGATCTACTTCCAAAGGTACTGACATTAAAAATCACATTGTTAACATTTCCAACCGAGATGTTTGAGCTCTGAACATGTTCAACATTCTTGTGGGCTTTTATAAATATTAAATTTATATAATTTTATCCAGTTATCAGTTTATCCAGCCATATGATCGTATCTTGAATATTCATGAAGTAAGTGTGAACAGGTAAGAGTTTCCCAGTTAAGATCCCAGGCGGAACCGTCCAGGTCTTCTCTGTGTGACGTTGTGTGCATGTTCTCCCATGTCTTTATAGGTTTCCTCTGGGAGCTCCGGTTTCCTCTTGCAATCCAAACATATGAAGTCAGGTTCATGGGAGACGCTGTTCAATAAATACCTAACAGCCGAGATGCAAAAACAAATGCATGGTCAGGAAAAATATTAGACATAAAGACAATGTGAAATAAATAAATTAATAAAAGTCTATGTATGTATTTATTTACCAGTTTTAGTCGTTTCCGCTACCGATCCCCAGAGTTACTCAGCAATTATTTTTTACAGAGTAGGTTGCCAGATCTTTTTCCAATCGCTACAATCGGACCTTGTGAAACTACATGACAGTTTTACCCATTTCTGATCAACCGAGTGCATGTTTTTGGATTGTGGGAGGAAACCCGAGTACCCAGAGGAAACCCACGCTAACACGGGGAGAACATGCAAACTCTGCACAGAAAGCCCCCGGCCCGACCCGGGGATCGAACCCGGGACTTCTTGCTGTGAGGCGACAGTGCTATATGCTATAACCACTCAACCACCGTGCCACTATGGCTTGTTTGTTTGTTTATTTGAAATCTAATGGCATGTTTTGGACTTTATACCCTAATATCAGACACAGAATAGATTCATATGATAAGCCTGGTAAGTAACTGAAAACATTTGCTGCTTTTAATGTCTATATAATATATAATAGAGTACAGTTGCTAGATTTAAACACTCCTGATTCGATTTTAACAACATTATTATTTTTCCCCTAAAGTCCCCCGAACTGATTTCTGTTTGTTTGATGACTGTAATATATCAGCATTCGGCATCAGATGTAAATCAGTCTTGCAAACCTTCCACGCTACCCAGCATATGTTCCCCTCAGCTCCGCCGTCATGGTGTGTTTTATAGAGATCATAACGGAGTTATTTATAGAAGAAATAAAATGTAACAGGTCATCAGCATCTCCCTTCCGACTCCTACCTCCTAGCGGGAGTGCAATGGCATGTGCACATCAGAGCCATTAAACCCAACAGCCTTAAGAACCCCGAGAAGAATGGCGCACGCCCCGGGGGAGGTAATGAATTGCAAAAGATAGGATGCATACATTACCCTAGCTTGACATATTACGCAGCGGTGTAGGGTGGTACGTTCCCGGATTCGGGATGAACGGAGCAAGAGTTGGGTAAATGGGATTTCTCATAGTGAATTAGCTTTAACGACTGGCGCATTGTTCTAGCTCATTGGCGTGCGGTAGTCACCGGTATCAGACGCCGAAGAGCAGGAAGCGATCCAGCTGCTTTATAATCCATCCGGTGCGAGGTGCAATTAAGACCCGAACGCATCCATCTGTCTCAGAGCCATAAAAAATGGAGGGAGATCTGCATGCGTTGTCTTTCTGGGCCGATTAGATCCAGGTCTTGCGAGGATTTCCTGTCGGGTTTTAAGAACATGGCAATTTTCATATTAAAGTGACAAAGTGCAGAGCTTAATTGGGGGAAACACGCCAGTGTGGATTTGTTATGTAAAACACTGAATGGAATTGAATGAATTCGTTCTCATATTAAGCTCATTTCAGATGTATTTCATTGTTTACGATCATTCATCTTCAACAATAGTTTTTTGGAGTATGATAGATGGCGCTGTCACAAAGCCCTGCCAACCTAAACTCCCTGTGACAGGTTTTCTTTTTTTTTTTTCATCGTTTCATTTTGCATGCTTCTAAGAGTTATTGCGAGGCATTTTATGAAATACGAACTTCTCTCTGTTGTGTACGGTCGTAATGTCAGACATCGATGATATCTCCATCTAATAACACAAAGAGCTTTTTTATTCCTCCGTCACTGGGATTTGTGGCACATGATTGGCTGTTGGCTGTTTAGCCTAGTTAGCTTTGCAGATAAAATTAAACTGCCCGTGACATGATTTATGGGTGCAATTTTGCACAACAAGGCCCGTATCTGGTGTGTGTGCGGTTGTGTGAGAAAGAAAGACAATAGTCTGTCGTATGGAGTCTGCTGGGAACGGAAGTAAAGCATGATGCAAGATGGAAATCGGTACTTAATTATACAGATTAACAAATAATACATAACACAAGGTTGTCGGAATGAAATGAATTACCAGGATGAGAGAAACTGGTAATCACCACCCCACCCCATCCCTCACGTTTCAGTCTCGCTTTTAATTGCACAATTTATATCTGATACACTTTTTAGTAATGCACTGGAACAAAAATTATATACCAATGTATAGAGAGCAAATACTTGACCAGCCCTAGCCACAGCATCCACGGAGCAGTTAGGGGTTTAATGCCGTCCTCAAGGGCATTTCAGTCGTGACCTATTGTCTCTCGATGGATGGATGGATAGATGGATGAATAGATAGATAGATTTGGACATTATAAAGATTTTAGACCCTATAAATACTACCTACACAGAATGCCAGTCTATTGCAAGGAAATCATTGACAAAAAAGTGTAAATTTAAATGCCCATTACACCTACTGGCGTATTTTAATGCTTTCTACTCAAAGAAATGTCTCAGAGCTGCGTATTACCCATGCTACCTTTGGCACCACCAAGATGCCCTGTAATATTTTGTGTTGTTATTTATTGTTAGTCTGTCACTGAATGATCAAATATTCATGGCGAGGAAAATGACCCTTTGATGGTTCCTGATGGTTCTCGATGGCCGTACGAGGTGGGAGCTTCTGTGTGATTCTCTCCAGTTTCCCCTAAGACACATTAATCATTAATAATCAGAATTTCCTCACGCTGCCGGCTGAGGAACTGACAGACAGGGATAAAATGACTATCGACAAACTGTCAGCTGTCAAAAGCTCTTAGCTTTCAAAGTCAGACATCAATCAACGCTGGAAATTGCGTCTGTAGCCCATACGGGTGATTTAGAAAGTGGACGCAAAGCAGCTAAGACCTTTTAACATTTTCTTCCCAAACAGCATATGCAACGTAAAAGAGGGGTGAAGTAAGACAAAAGCTTACTTAGTAGCGCCTAATAAAACGAGATGGGTTTCCAGTAATCTGGGAGAAGTGAGAACATCATATGGTCAAAAATATGTGCACATCAGAAAATTAGACCATCGTCCAACAAGTTTCAGGTTCTATACATTTATTTAGTCAATATTTCTAGGGCTGTCCACAACCAAGGATTTTGCTGGTCGACCAGTGGTTGTCATTTACTCCAACTAATCGACTAATAGTCGA
>JAOUQU010000006.1:2086498-2101446 GCA_028566735.1 Ammoglanis amapaensis
CCGGTCTAAATGGTATTTTTAGTCGATTAGTTGGAGTAAATGACGACCACTGGTCGACCAACAAAATCCTTGGTTGTAGACAGCCCTAGTATTTTTATATGATGTAAGTTTGCGGCCTGAATTTGGGCCTGTTTTACTAACAAAAAGAGGCTTCTGGTTCTTTTCAGACGTGGATTTATGACTTCAATTGCTAAAAGCGTTTGACATTTAGACCCACTTATGCTAACCCAAGCTGTGGAATAAACATAGCGCTCTTTCAGTTGGACTAGCTTAATTAAATAGGAGAGGAAGACCAAAGCTCAGTCTGTCAAGCCTGAGGGTAACCGCTTTATTCATGTCACCCTTGTTTGACAAGAGGGGTATATCTTAATTCCACATGACTCAGATACGTATACCAACTTTAAAAGCCAAAGTCATTGTATGTTTAGGGCGATATTGCGCTGTTTGTGGGTACCTGGCAAAGTTCCGGTCTGCATATTTCAGCACATTTCAACAGCATTGTCAATTTTGTCCCACCGCACTCAAAAAAGAAGCGACCGGGACTATTTGCGGTGCGGTGACACCATTCCTTTTCGAGATGTACATAAATGAGATGATGAGGACTGGCAAATCATTTCTTCCGACATTCAACAAAGATGTGAGATTTCACGTCTCTTTGCCTGCGTGCTTTCTTTCCGTTGTAGTTTTGCTGTCCATATTTGCTAGCTAATGGCCTTGGGGTTTGCACTCCAAACACTGCTGTACTTTCTCATTACCCAAGCCGAGATGCCACAGGGACATGCTGGTGTTCCCTTCACCCTTTTAATGATGCATATCCCTCCTGTTGTGTTTACCCACATCCATCTTGTCTCCAGGCAGTAGGCAGTTCTCACATGCAAGCATTCAAAGTGTCTCCCGAGCCATGGAAGTGGTTTATGCAAAGCATTCCTCATCACCGGGGCCCTGCTGGCACAAAGCAGCTCCATCGATACATCTGTTTATTAAACGAAGGATGAGATAAGAGTGCTCGGGGAAGGTTGAGTGACCTTAGAGAGCAGCCGCTCGGTCGCTAAGCTCCACTCTTAGGGACGATGTCAATCTCTTGGTTGCCAAGCAATTTTCCCTCTGCATCCAACGTAATCACCTTTTATCTCCTAAGGACGTCTAGTGTAATTATAGGCCGGCTGCCATCCTTTGAAATCTGCCTAATTGGTCTCTTTATTTTTATGGGATGAGGAGCTAGGGTGAACAAGGTCTAACGGGTAATGGGGCCCTTCTAGAAAAGGGGGAAGGGTGCACCAAATGTTTACTCAAGATTGCAAAAGAATTGTGGCATGAGTTCTGCTTGTTTTGTCACAGAAATAAAAACAGGACCCGCTTAAAGCCATTTCCTATTACCCAAGGCTTTGGAAATAATTTATTTGCTTTCTAGAGGTCTGACTCGTTCTGATTGAGCGGGCAGCAGGTGGAGGTCACTTTGGATTAACGTGCGCCGAGTAAAGTCCATTTTCTCCTGGAACCCCTGTGCCAAGTTGTTCATTAAGCTCAGAGGGAGGGGGAAGTGTTCCTCCCATGTGAATAGCCTCCAGCCAAAAAAAATGGCTAATCTTTGTTCCGAGTTCTTTGTTTTATTACCATTTTTAATGACTTGAAGGAAGCAGTGACCCATAACAGTGTAATGAATTGCCCTGCGTGCCTGGTGGGCGGGTGACAGGTCTAAAACTGGTTCTGCTGTCTAACCCATAATTCCTAGTCTGCACACTGGCCTGTCACAGGAACAAACTTTAGTAACAAACTGTGACACAACAGATGGGGGTCATTATCCCAATTCAGGGCACATTTTGTCCTTCCGGTATTGTTCATTATGTTTAAAACTTCCAATAATAAAGTTCCCTTTTTTAAATTACAGCTTTGTAAAATATGCATGTGAAATATTTTATTAATCAAGCAAGAAATGATCCGGCTTCTGGAGTAGATTTATTTAAATTCTGAATAAAAAAAACTATAGGGCTAATCTATATATTTTACTATTAACCTATTATTGTAAAATGAATACATGCGCGCTAGTTACAATGTTATAAAAATGTTACAGTAAATTAAAATAATAAGTACTACAGTGGTGCTTTAAAATGAGAGTTTTTCAGACCAACTTTGCCTCAGGACAGTAATTCACTGTCAACCCTGCGACTTATATATTATAATAACATAATTACTAGATTAATTAGGATTAATTAAAACAATATTTTAAACATCTTGATTAATTCAATCACTTTTTTTGTTTTTGTAATAAAGGATATTAAGAATTTTCGGCTGGCCCAATAAGAAATATCAATCTGGTTACTTGTTATTCATTGCCTCAATCAAAGGTCGTATGTGCATCGTGAAGTAATTCAACGCCACAATGCTAGAGGGCGCTGAGTTTTGGAAGGTTTTGTTGCTTTTGTATTAAATCTCAGATTTTAGCCACTCGCCAAAAAAAATGAAATGATGGATCATGAACAAATGATCATAAACGTATTGTAAAAGAACCACCATATGCTGAGAGAGAAAACTTTATTTTTAATCGATGTGCATGGCATTGTTTTGATGGCTGTCGTATCTCCCTTAGTGGTTGGTACTACTTAATGTTTTATCACACGTGAAATAATGAATTTGTTTCTGACAAACATTTATAAAAGCTGTTTAACACAATTATACCTGATTAACTAAAAATAAAAGCTACTAATACTAAGATACTAAGTATTACTATTAATATTGGATTACATGGGGTGAATGAAATGCTCAGTATGTAATGGTTTTATTATTAATAGTCGTGAATTTCCAATATACATCCATTATTTTAAAAGACTACAGTTATGTAGTGTAATGAAATGAATAGTGACTCAAAGTATATTACTAACTTACTAAGTATAATGTAACTTGGTGGTTTGGTCGGGTGTCTGCACAGATATAATTGGCTGATGGGGGTGCTATACAGGAGGTGCACCTGTCAGTGTGCATTCAGTGACGGTCCCATTCTGGTCCTGTTACCAACATGTCATGCTGGCATAAGTGACTAAGCAAAACAATAATTAATGGCATGGTATGTATATATTTTTTCCCATTTCCAGTCGTTTCCGACTCTTGGGTCCCTCTGCGGACCGCTACCGATCCCCAGAGTTACTCAGCAATTATTTTTTTACGGAGTAGGTTGCCAGATCTTTCTCCAACTCCTTATCGCTACAGGGACCTTGTGAAACTACAGGACAATTTTACACATCTCCAATCAACCAAGTGCATGTTTTGGGAGAACACCAGAGTACTCTGAGGAAACCCATACTGACACGTAGAGAACGTGCAAACTCCACACAGAAAGCCCCCGGCCCGACCGGGGAATCGAACCCGGGACTTCTTGCTGTGAAGTGACAGTGCTGTAACCACTCAGCCACCGTGCCGCCCATTGTAGATCTTTATATATACTGGGACGCGGCATGGTGACTGAGTGGTTCAGCACTGTCGCCTCACAGCAAGAAGTCCCGGGTTCGATCACCGGTTCGGGCTGGGGTCTTTCTGTGCAGAGTTTGCATGTTCTCCCCGTGTCAGCGTGGGTTTCCTCCTTGTACTCCGGTTTCCTCCCACAGTCCAAAAACATGCACTAGGTTGATAGGAAATGTGTAAATTGTCCCGTAGTCACACACAAGATCCCTGTAGAGATACAGGGTTGGGGAAAGACCTGGCAACTTACCCCATAAAATGTAATTGCCGAGATACTCTGGGAATCGGTAACGGTCCACAGAGTAACCCAGGGTTGAATTCGACTGAAGGGTAAAATAGATAGATACAATACATTACATGTTTCATCATGTTTGTACCACTGAGAGGTCATTGTTTGAGTCTGGAGAAGCTCAGTAAAGTCTTTGTAATGAGACTGTAATATTAATTGCAATTTTGCTAGTGTCATCCAACTTCCAAGTTCTCGATATCAGAAATGCTTTTAGACGGGGTTTTCAAGGACATGTACAAGATATGCGGAATATGAAAGGATGTTAAGGTATTCTCTGTGTGGTGTAGTACATGAACAGGTTTAATATCTATAATTACGTCAAATTTGTGATAATTTGGAGGAACTCTTAACATATTTTAAAAGTCGAACCTTTAAAGTCGCATAGCAGTATAAGAAGGAGCTTGCTTTAATACAGAAACTACAAAACTATAAAGCTCAATGACATCCTCTTAACAACTTTCTGAAGCCATCCTTACATCTACCCTTCAATATGGCTTAAAGAGAGGTTTGATGGTTAGTAGCATATATGTTAGTGGTTGAACATCATCGGGCATTTGGAGGTTTATTATTGGCATGTTAGTAGATTGAGTAACTGGCTAAGTTTCTTTTTCCATGTGCTTGCATGTCTGTTTAATACTGGAGACCAAAACCAACTTGGATCGGTGGGTCCATTTTATATGTTTCAGCCAGTTGTGGACTCAATTGAACCTTCTGAATCAAGATATAATTTTGATAACAGAATGGATAATTTAGATTCATGTCCAATATCTGCATTCAGCAAACCAATGAGATTATACAAGCAATTAAATTACATTATTGTGATGATGAAAACATTCATGATCCAAGTAATTCATTCTCTATATGTCCTTCAGTGGCCCAGTTGGAGCCCTGACTTTAGTTCAATAGAAAATTTGTAGATAGACTTGAAGAGATCAAGACATTGTTGTTCCCCACAAATAAATGAAACATTAATTATTTTGCAATAATGAATGGAATAATGATTTCTCAATCTAGCTGTACAAAGCTGGAAGGGACATAGTAGAGTCATGGCTGTATTTAAGCAATAGGCTCTGTAAAATACTTGATCGGATTTTCAGAATTGTTAAATTTTTTCTTAAAATGCAAAATAGGCAAGTAAAGATAGAAAAAGAATTCCTTAGTATAACTTTTGATTTTAAACCATAAAAATGTTTTTTTTTTATATTATCTTAGATCTATCTACAAACTAACAGAGAGTGTGAATAGACAAATAGGCCAAATAGATATATAGTCGATATATATATATATATATATATATATATAGAGAGAGAGAGAGAGAGAGAGAGAGAGAAGGCATGAGAGAGCATACATACAGAATATATTAAATAAACGAGAATAAGCTTCATATAACCTAGTACTTTATTATTTCTCTTCACATCATCACATCCTAACAAAGAAACATCAGAATCTCAGGTTAAACCTTTATGAGAACATCAACGAATCTTACTTCAAATGATTTGAAATGAAGAGATTACAAGGATTTTAAAAAACATCCCTTAAAAACCAGAGAGATCAAATAATCCAGCAACCCAGGATGTGAGAGAAGTGAACTAGTACGGAAAGCTAAGGTATTTAATAAGTATTTAAACCAAATCCATAAAGAAACAATAAATAGGTCAGATAGTTAAGTAAATGTATCATATGCATATTTAAGAAATTTAAACCTCTCTATGTTAATGACTCATTTTACTCTTTCTAAATGATTTTATTTAAAAAAATGAAGCTGGACAATCTATACCCAGGGCAAAGGGGCATTAGGAAAGTGTGGGAAAGAGAAAGGCAGAATGGTGCATTTTTTGTGCTTTGCAGTGCACGTTCATTCAAAACACACGTAAAGGAGCAGGGTGTTGCCCGGCACATGCTCTTGGTTACATTTGTCAGGCAGCAGAGAGAAGTGAAATGGAATCCAGGAGCTTCACATTCATGCGATAGGATCCCGGCAAAGCACAATTTCCAGTTCTGTGCGGTACAGTTTACCCCCATCTGATAGGGCCATGATGCTCTTCTTATACCCAGCTAGATCTGGGGAGTCCTAATATCGACAACAGAAGCATAAAAGCTTAGTCATTCGAAATATTGTTAATTATAATTTAGTAAAAGTACTATGAGCTTCTTGTCTCACCTTTTTGTCCACATAGAGGTCCTTCAGGAGGGCATCCAACTCTTGCTCATCAATGTAGCCATTTCCATCCTTCAAAAGTACAAAGGGTTATAAGTCATATTTCTGATGACACTGAACAATTACATTATATGCAATACTGATTCTACCCATTAAGCAACAGGGAGCTTCATTCCTATAATTGCTGTGTAATCATCATGGCTTCAGAAATCTGGTGATAAAATTAATTAAAATGAAAAAAATATCTTGTTGTGGATCTAGTTGAATTCTGTTTATTAAATTTGGAGCTATTTAACTATATATTAACCATATATTTAACTATTTATCATCCATTCACCATGTGACCATTGAGTGTTGGTGTTCGTTGTCTTTTTCCATTAAATTCAGTATATCGACACCTATCTAGATGACCCTCCCAGACTTGGAACCAACACTTCGGTGTATACTCCAGCATGTTCAATTACATATCTTTGACAACCAATGCAGACTAATATAAAACATGCAAACCTCTCACCTGGACTTAACCCCTTACTTAAACACTTACTTAACCCCTACTACTGTATGTTGAATAAACATAACTTTTACTGTTAGCACAAGGAGTTGTTATAGAACACCCTGTGATATGCATGGGGTTGAAAAGTTGAAAAGTAATTGTTTGAGTGAGTGAGGATTTTGGAGTTTATTTGTAGTAACTTATGATGTATTATTACATCTATGGCACATAATATTCTGCATTACCACAAGCTAATCATATCCCATTCCAACTGGATAACCCCTGACATGACCCTGGTGGGGTATTGCATTCAATGGCGCTATCATTGCAGTGCATTGTATCGGATTTTGTTCTTGTTATTATTTAAATTAACATATTTATTTTTTTACTTACATATACATATTATTTATTACTTTTGCGTTTAGAGTCCTCCTTCCCGCATCGTAACATCAACATAAACATATAAGCAAATTATTTGAGCTAACGATACAAGAACAATTAAACACTAGTATTTACTGCTGTCAGCTTAGTAGTTTAAGTTTCTCAATAATTTTAATGTGATTTCTTTCTGACCAATGTCATAAAAACGGATACTGCCAACAAAAAGGCACTGTATTGCTAGACTAGTATTGGTATGTATGTATTATGTATTAGTAACCTGACACAATTAGATATTAAAATATAATAAAACATATAAAATTGTATTGTATTAAATATACTGCTCCATTTAAGGCATCATGGTTGACCTATATGATGGATAAATGTTATACTTTTGGAATACATATGGCTGTATAGTGAAAACAAAAGCTGATTAAAACCACTGCTATTCAAAAACCTCACAGACATTTACCTGCTCAGGTATATTATTATTTGTAAGCAAATTGACTTATGGAAATCAAATATAAAAATATTTGATGACATTTGATGCTCATCCGCTTATACAGACATATTGATTAAGAAAAATGCAACTTACCTTGTCGTAATATGTGAAGATGCCATTGAATTGCTCAGCAGTCAGCGTCATGCCCTGCAATAAAGTATTAAAAAAAAGTATAGACATTGTAAATATACACCATAATGTTTGAGTAAATGCAAAACATTTCAAACTCCAATTTTATCGGTTTCCTACCTGGAATTTCAGTAAGAAGTTCTCTTGAGCTGGTAAAAGCCTTAAAAGAGGGCATACATTAGTAACATTTATTTGTGAGATTGTCATAGTGTTGTGTGAAACACATTCTAAAAGCATGCTCACCTAGCCATTTCAGAGAGGCCCAGTTTTCCATCCCCATTCAGATCAAACATCTGAAGCTAAACATGAGCAAAGAACCAATTATTATAATGGGCAATAACTTACTTAATACTATAATAGCACTCTAGTTCTACTTGGTAGAATCCTTTATTGTTGAAATGCCATTCTGGTTTGTTTATATGCTAAACTCAATCAGACTTTACCTAAAGGTCCTTAGTCACTTAATAGGACAAGATAAACCTCTATTAAACCCATAATTTAGAAATTGTAGTATTGTCAATCTTAATGCTAAAGTTGATAAATATATTACAAAGATAGTACTGCAGCTAGTAAAATGTAGTGTCTGGCTTCACTTGTCCATGCTAACCTTCAACCTTAAGTATTGGTTGAGTGATTAAAAAGACTCAGTGAGTGGAAAATGGAAATGTCAGACATGGACATAACACCCACCCTCAAAACAAACAAGCTAAAACAAACAAACATAAAACCGTACAAACAAAAAGCTTAGTGGAATTCTTTGTGCAGAAAGAACCTGTTATGATAAAACTGACAAATAATTCTGATCATTTCTTCTGATCATATTTTTTTTCATATTTGAGTTTAAACTACTAATGTAGATTAAAATGTTAGTAAATGAAGTACATTTTACATACAACTTGTCAAACATTTATATAATAAGAGAGTAGTATAATGCTTTGCTTATAGTCAAGTCAAGTTATAAGGTTTTATAATGAATAATACTTACAATGGTCTGTGTGTACTCATGCAATTTCGAGTCATCATAATGTTTGTTGGCCTTTTTCATCAGATCTGAGAGAAAGTTCTTAAAAAAAAAGATTAAGGTTATTTACAGATGAAAAATACACAAACTAACAAAACACTCCCATTAATAAATTAAACTTTATTAGAATTAAAACTAGTAAAGAATGTTGCAATGCGGTACTAAAAAACTTAAGCAGATATTTGCATTTCAACAAAATATGCATTTCCAAACCAAACCACTTACACTACTCAAATGTATTAATATTTGGCTTTCATTTAAAACGTATTCTTACTTTTACAAATGTAAACTTAATGTGACATTTCCAACTGTTTCAATACATTTTGCATAATTTACTGTTCTCTAACAAGAAGCTTAATGGCCAGATTCACAACAGGGGTTTGATGCATTAATCAACCAATACATTTTCTGATTTAGTGAAAATTGGTAAACAGACTTCCTTATCATGCTGTTTACATTTTGACAACAAAAGACCAAGATGACACCTAACAATGGATCAATAGTACTCTACCATTGTGAGGCTTTAAACAGAGGGAAGTGGCCATGGAGCTTAGTCTCATTTGCAGGTTGCAACAGATATACAGAGTGACTGAAAGACCAGTCCTCAGTGGACCTCGGTGCTGTTCTTTGATGAAAGTTGATTCATGCAGAGGAAAAATGATGGCCCCCAACGATGTTGGAGATGATAAGGAAAGTGCTTTTCATAAACCACTGTTACCTTTGGTAGCGGTGGAGTTATATTGTGGGTCAGTGTGTCTAGTCAATACAGAATGGTCCTACAATTTTGGAATGGTACAATAACAACCGCATACTACACGAACAACATCATGAATTCCATCATTGCACCCTTGCATGAACAAAAACAGGCTTAATTTGATCTTCATGAATGACATTGCTCCTGCACATCAAAGTTGTATCATTAGGGATCAGATGATCAGCTTGGTGTAGAGGCTTATAACTCTGCACCTCGGAACCTCATTGACTTGATGGCCACCCTTCAAGAAGAGTAGGTTTCCATGCCTCAACAGACAATAAATCAACTTGTGAAAACCATAAAACATTATTGTCAAGCTGTAATTAATGCTCAAGTGCACACGACAAGTTTTGGAGACAATGACAGTTTCTGTTGGGTTATACCAATTATTTGAAATGAGAAAAGCACCATTACACGTAGCGTAAATGGTTTATGTTTTCCATACATTTTAAAAGAAAGCCAAATATCCCTAACATTTTGTGACTTTTTGTTTCAGCAGCAAAAGATATTTACATATTACTTAGGTTTGTAAGTGTACTTCTCACCATTTTTCTTCAGTTATGCCTGGCATGCTAAGTTTTGATTGCATTTCAAACTTAGCACTTATGCTGCCTAATTATTTATAAACAGCCATGTCTGCAAATTTTATCAGAGTATATAATATTTAAACCAAACAATCATACAATTATGACCACTATCCGAATATTGTAGCACTACAGTGGATCATGGTCCACATCATCATCTTGGCATAATTTTAATGCCATATGTTCCTCATGACACAACCCTTTTCTTGGACTGTGGAAAGAACTCAGAGCACACAGTGGAAACCCAAGTGGACACAGAAAGAACATGAAAACTATCCCACTTAGGACTTTCTTGCTGTGAGACAACAGTGATTCCCACTAAGCCATACTGCACAATGTAACAAAAACAAACACAAATTCAGGAATTTAATCTTAAAACTTACTTTCAGCTCATTTGCTTCAATGTAGCCACTGCGGTCTGTATCATACCTTCTCCATGCCTGTAGACATAAACATATTCAAGTAAGACTTGTAAACATGCTCATAAAGAAACCAGTTCTTTTCATTAACTAAAACTAAAACTTGTCCACTGTCCTACCAAGTGTACTCATAATACACATTTAGATTATTATTAGTGGTTGCGGTAGACAATGTTAGTCTAGAGGGTAGAGGTATAGATTCTAACTGCAAGGTTGCCAGCTGATATATTATTCTAACTATTACTAATAGTAAAGTTATGATTATAATGATAGCAATATCAATACATCAGTGTTGATGCATCTATTGGTGTTACACTGTTACGATTGGTGTTGATGAACCACTTGAAGTGCGTCCAAAATCTTTCACACCTCAAGCACTATTAGTAAATAGTAATAGTAATGGTAAATAGTAGCCATTGCCGAATCAGAAATAAAGCCTTCTGCTTTGTATACACGTGAGCACCATTAATGAAATTGTTCATAGTGAGAGCTAATCAAATAAAATAAATAAAAACAATATAATAAGGCAGATATTTTGGCTGGCTAAAGGACCATGCTCAAATGTTAGTCTATCACTTCCCCAAATACTAGCGTTCCATTTGATTCAACACATTTCAACACAATGTGAACTAAAATGTAAGTATTCAGTACAAAAACTATGCACTAAATTACAGTGCTTTGAACTAAATAATCCGAATAAATGTACTAATTATTGGAATGTTGTGTAGCACATTGCCATATTGACAGACATTGAATCAAGTGCTTGACTGTATTCATCTAAGAAGCAAACTTTTACAATCTTGACAACTTTCCACAGTCCATTAATATTATTTTTCTAGTCAGATTGCATTATAAAATATAATATTATATATATTTAGACCATAAATGCTTCATATACGTTTTTAAGAATACTTTGAAATAGATTGTGAATATACATTTGTTTAATTTGTTTGTTCCTGTCATTTTCAAATGAGTTTTATTCAGCTCAGATGAGCATTACCAAAAAACAAGAAGAATCGCACTGCAATGTTTAATTTACTGTTTCTGTTTCTAGCACAACTTCTTATGAAAGATAGATGTTCCACTTTGCCCTCAGACCTCTCAAGAGTACTACTGTGGCCTTTCTATAATGTATTACTCTGCAAATAGAAGTTTACAGTTTGAAAGATTTGCCCAGTTCACAAAGTCATTAAAATGCTTTCCTTTAATCCTTTGCTACTAGATGTAATTACAGTTTTTCTTTTTTCTTTTCATATGATGTATTTCCAGCTTTGCATAATGAAGTAATAAAAGTGAGAACATTAACACTCCTTGCTATAAACTTGAGTCTGTCGTTTCTATTAAAGAACAAACAGTAATAATGGCACTGCCTAGTGACTACAGTTTTTTTTTTTGTAAATTAAATTGTGTGTTCCGGGAGATATTGTGAGTTAAAATTATTGGTCAATGAAGCTTTTGGTCAAATACACATGTTTACTTAGGTTTAAATGTTCTATTGCATATAAAAGGTAGGTGTGATTATAGCAGCTAATAATCACATAATTTGCGTTTCTACTAGGTTGTTCGTGTTCTAACTGAAGTTGTTTGTAATATTCACTGTATTTATTTTCAGGATATGTAACATTTATGCCATTTGATCAATATAGTGCATCAATGAAAATACTTTGTTTTACTTCATGGCAACAACTTATTTACTTAAAGTGTATAAAGATAAACTTAATAGGTCAGCAACAATCATTACCGCCATGAATTCAGAGCTGGAGCCCAAAAACTGTCTGAAGCAAAGCAGGAAGTTCTGTTCTGTTGGCAGGATCTGGACCAGCTACAATAAAGCAATGACAGTTGGTTGTAATGGTTTTAACATTTTATGGAATATAGCAATAGCAAATGTTCTGTATATTTAATTTGATGTTAAAAGACAAGTGGTGAAAAAATGATTGAATGAGAAGAGATTTATAATAAATGAATTTAGTTGTCATATTATGTACTTCATGCAGGGTTCATGCATTTCATTCCAAACTTAACATACAAACGTCCATACCTCTGCCAACTCAATCCTTCCGTCTTGGTTCTGGTCAAATTTCTGCATGAAGTCTTTGAATGAAGCATCCTAAAACCAACAAAAATGTTTGCTGAAGCATCTATCTGCTGACATTCTAAAGTCATCTTCATGTTACTGTGAAAGATAATCCGTTTGGCGAAGGCTGGTCACAACATACATATTTTTGACACTGATAATGCTAAACAAATTTAATGTCACCATTTCTTTTATTTATTATTATTTAATTTATTATTGTTTGCTGAGTTGTACTGAATCCTGGTTTAATGTGTGTATGTGTGAGAAAGTGGAATAAGCATGCCACAATGCAGCCTAGGCACCTAGTAAACCTGTTTAAACATGAAACAGTATATGGTGTACTTATTTATGCAAAGTAGTTTATTCAAATATTTATTGGGCATAACATACAAACCACAAATCCAAAAATAAATTTGCCCTGTATGTGCCCATTTTGTGTTTTCATGTGTTTTCACTTATGTTCTGTACAATGGGCCTAATTCATTAATTCCATTAATTAATGATCATCCATTAATTCAGATCATAAAACAAGCCCTCTAAAACCATTCATCATTGACTATTACTCAATTAATATTTAATGATTTGTTATACTGGATTTCCTCTGCTAATCAATGATCCATTCATCAGAATCAGAATCAGAATCTGCTTATTATTGCCATTGTCAATGAACAGGATTCACAGACTAGGAATTTTCTTTGGTGTAAAGGTGCAGATATATATAAAATATATAAATATAAAGAAAAAATATAAAGAAAAGAACAAGGAACAAGGAAACATATGTGAAACAGTATTAATGTGACTGAGGTAGAGTTATGAGGTGACATGGCTCTAAGTGTTCATTCTTGCAATGCTAGATGCAAATAACCCTACTGACTGATTATATTTATTTCAATTATTTATTTGTATACTTATTCACAGTTAGCACATGTAGATGAAGCATAACACATATATCAACAAGTTTTTTACAAATATTTTTAAACAAAATGATTCATGTCATAAATAAAAGTGCTAGATTAAAAGCACCAGGTAAAAACAGTTTACTAAACCATTTTCATTGCAGTCTTATTGCAAATATGACCATAAATAATTTTTTGAATGACTTAGAATAGATCTTTATTGATAGTGGTACATAACGCTCTAAACATGATCCGACACTTGTGCCCAGATTGTTGTTTGGTTCACAGGTCATCAATAAAACATCTTTTTGCAATCACTAAATTATTTTGAATTTCCGGCTGCTTGTTTTTAAATGGAACATGTTTGTATGCAATTTAGTAATCTAAACTCTGTGACAGATTTGTGAAAGGCTAATGAAAAACTTGCTGTTAAAATTTTTATATTAGTATAGATTTTTGTGTTGGCACATTTTAATTATCTTCTCTATGCATTATGACCTTTGTTCTTTTATTCATTGTGATATCGTTTATCCATGTCTGGGTAACACTGATCTGATTAACACTGGGTAACATTTGGTATGATTTAGAAACCATATGAAACTGTCAGAGCGGGTCACACACAAATACACACTATTTCTCCAACTCTCACTTAGGGTGCCAACTTGGGTTCTGACACTATCTTTAAAGACTTTTGGTCAACTTTTAGCTGTAAACTAGGAAACCCATACAGACACAGGAACATTATGCAAACGCCATGCAGAATGCACCTTGGCTGCTTGGTTGGCATATTTAATTATAATATACTGAATAGCTGGTTATCTTATTTAGTAACAAAAAGTAGTTATACATCTAGTTTCTAACCAAAAAAGTGAACCCCCAGCATCCATCAGTTATCCAAGTAATCTCACATTCCCTCTCACTAAGGCCTGGTCTAAAGTTTAAAGAGGACTGGCGAGAACCTGACACAAAGTCAAATGTGATTTACCATTTAGCTTTATAAGGTGTTTTGCTAATGCAAGAGATTGTAACTTTTACTTAAAGATGACATAAATATTTAAACATCAGAACAGATTTGTAATTACTTACCACACCAGCTCCTTTTCGTGCACTCTCCAGCTGACTGATGAAATTCTCAAGCTCCTTGCCCTCGATGTAGCCATTACCTGAATAATAAATATTCCATTAACATTCTGGTTTACATGAAACATGTGTTAATATTTCTCATTATTCATTTCACTTATAATGGATTTGACAAAGATTGCCACGCAGTAGTTAATTTGGCTGGATGGCTGCCTAGCCATAAATCTGGCGTCACAACAAGCACTACATTGCTTAATTAAAACCTTGTGACAGCTCATAGGACCTAAACTGTAGATGCCTTGTATAAGATGCAAACATCATTTTTTAGCTTGTTTCTTTAAGAATGCTTTAGTATTCAATCCAATCCATTATCCACTACTATTTATCATGCCATGGCAAAGCAACTAAATTAAGCACTGCAGGGGAAATACCCACAGTGGGATTTACAGTCAAACTAACCCAACACTAGAACATAGTTAATACTGTGGCATTCATTATGTGACAAATTGCACTGTGTTTACATTCCATTTTCACTTTTTTCATTAAAAAAATGCAATTATTCACTTTAATTACACTTTACATCCATTTTTGTCTCTCTTTGAAATGCTGTTTGTACCTAAACTCATAAAAGTGTAATACACTAATATGATTTTAGTAATAACAAAAATAATTAATAAAGAGCAAAAACCAGGTAAAAAGCTACAACTACAACTGT
>JAOUQU010000006.1:2118085-2128589 GCA_028566735.1 Ammoglanis amapaensis
ACACACACACACACACACACACACACACACACACACACACACACACACACACACACACACACACACACACAGAGCAGCGCTGGGAGCTGCAGGTAATGGCCTCGCATGCATCCGAGCACTCGTGTTTGAATCCCATGCGTCCCACCTCAGGCAGTCCTAAAGTAAGAGAGGGAGGAAAGCCACTTAAAAGACTTAGAGAGTGTAAATTGGTAAGCACTCTGAGATGCCCCTGGGTAAGGCAGGCATGGCAAATAACGGTTCGGATTTAGAAATGTGTCTGCTTGAGTGGTTTCGAGCAGATGGGATGCTAAATTCGGACGTAGTCTTGGAGTAGACCTTGACAGCGCTGCACTCAAAGAGGTTAGCAGTTGGTCCGTTCTATGCGATTAAGTGCTTAAGGTCGGGATGCTAATTGTTCACCTCTGCCACGCTCTTTGGCTTATACTGTACAGATTGGTACGGGTGTATCTACTTTCAAAACCTGAACATCACCTAAGTATTGTTTATTATTTGTTGTTGAGTGTATTAGTTGCTTTCCGAATACTCTTTCCACGACTGTGCTATTTACACACATGGGAATCATTCTTTCGCATTTAACCCAATCCGTGCAGTGAAAGACACATTTACACACACTAGTGGGTAGCACTGAGCACACATGTCCGGCTCGGTGGACAGCTCAAAGAATTAGAAATCTGGTGCCTTGCTTCAGGCGTGACCTCTTGACTCTGGGAATCTAATTGGCAACCTTCCGAACTCAAGTCCGGTTCTGTAAACTCATTAATATCGCAAAGTATTTTTACTCTAAATGCTCTTCCTGAAACAAGCCTCCTTATTTATTCAGGCTTCAGAACAGCACTTCAATACACTGAATGATGTATATCTATATCTTGGCTATATACCTGCATGTTTTTGGACTGTCAATCGAGTATTTTCATCTCTTCCAGAAGGTTGGATGGTTTAAATATTTGGTTGAGAGCTGAATTATTGTTTTCAAACGAAATCTGTGCAATCCGATTTATGAGTTTCAGGTTGCTGAAAAACATTATTGTATTATTAATACAATTATAATACAATAAAATATAACCCAAGTGGCATCTTCACACCCTTTGGAAAGCAAAAACCTTCCTGTTGTGTCATTAACATTTATTTCCTATTTATGAGCACAGCAGTAGATCTAATAATTTCTATTATCATATTTCCGCAATCCAGTTGTTGCCAGTGGCCACTAGTTGGATCTTCATTATAGAGTATGACAGCAGCTACTAATCTGGAACAATGTATGACGATAGATATTCAAAGCCAACCATCTTCTCTTTAATCTTTAGCTTATGGAATGTCATGGGCTAGGTCAGTGTGCTTTAAAAGGATTTAATTGAGATGTCTGAGATTGACAAGTGTTGCTATAGGGCATCTAGCCATGGTTATTTGTGGCATCATCAGAGAATTAACTTGCAGTCTCAGGAAGATTGAAATCCCCATTTCTCACTCTCAGTTATTTTTCAGCTTTCAGGGGATTTTTCTGCTGAAGAATGGAAGATATTTTAAATGAAGTGCTAAAGGAGTATAACAGGGGGTGGGAAAGAGTCTGGATGCTTTACTGACCCTTTAATTTACCAGGTGCGAAGCCTTTGAAGACACACGAGACGTAAAGCGTACAGTCAAAGACGTTTCCGGAGGCCAAAGTAATGTCTCGAGCATTGATTTAAAGTTCAGATCTCTGCTATTGGGTTGATTTTGTACTATTTGAATTTCTGCATACTTGTCTATTGTTGGTGTTTTATTGGTAAGAATGACCAAGTTCAGCACTGTGTGACTACAGGCGATGTGCCGCGCGGCTAGATGGATTGCCAGAACTGCTGGCTTTTCTTCTTTCCTCAGTTTAAACACCCAATTTATTTCCTTTATGAGAAATCTTGTAGATTGAATCATTTTCACAGCACATTGTGAGCTCGGAGATTAATTGAAATCCGGAATCAATCCCGAACAGGTAAAAGTGAGCTCAGTCTCGAATGGCCGTGCTGAAAAGTTGTTTTATTTGGGAGGATTTGAATTGTAAGACATTTAGTTTCATTTCACTTTTTTTTTTTGCTTTTACATGTCTGAAATTCCATAGAGGTGTCACGCCGAGAAGAGGCTATTATGTGTGCCGGTAAATTTCCTAGCGTTTTTCCTGCTTTTGTATAGATGAGCCAAACTAAAGAGCTATGAAATTGCCTGAATAATGGTTTTTAAATCCAATCCCATTTTGTCCTTTTAGCTTTCCCGTATGCCATTGAATGTATGTCTTCCCAGGAGACAGTCAATTATTAGACCTCAGGTTGCATCAACGTCGCTGCAGAAATTGCTCTATGGCCTTGTAATGTATGCTTTTCCTCTGTGGAGGTTCTAGATCGTTATTGCTCAATGAAACACTCATGGTGGGTCTATTCATACTTACAATGGCCACCGGAGGTCAAAAAAGATCATAATCTATAATTGCAATCTGCTATAAAGTAGAGCAGATGGAATGTGTTTCGAATCAGGGATCAGAGTACCCTGGATCCAACAGGGTTAAAGGCCTTGGTCAAGGGCACAACACTGGCTGCTTGGTGAAACCGGGATCATAATCTGCTATGGGTTGTTTGTTTTTCTTCTGCTTCTTCTCAAGTGCAATATCTTGGCTTCAGATATTTCAAGTTCAAGGCTTCAGGTTGATTGAGCCTAGCTGTTTTTCTTCTTTAGGTCGCGAGCACTTACTTGTGCGAGTATTTAAGTGGGCTGCGTAGCCAAATGCCATGAAATGAATTCCACTCAAGCCAGTGAAACAAAATTAGCTTCCCCCCCTCCTTCCCATCATCTCTTTCTTGATTTCCCAAGGTAATCCAATTTAGTCCTGAAGAAAGATCAAATTAATTTTATAATGCACTGATCAAACATTGCCTGGGGTGTCTCCCTCTACCAAATGAGTTTTTAGAAAGATGCAGATGTCTAAGGATGAACATTCACAAGAGGAAATGAGGCAGAGGTAGTGAGAATCGGGGTGGGGGGTGGTCAAAATGGATCCTAGCAGACACTTCAGTATCTCCATTTTTATTGGACAATTTTTCTTTCCTGTGACTGCTGCTTGATCATTTTTACTCATCTGGTATTCATCACTTTCCTGTGTTTATTGCAGTACAATCTGCTTTGTCAGACTGCAAATCCCAAATTGGCCGTATTTGTTCTCTTTCATGTTGCTTGTGCGAGTTTATGGATCGTCAACTAGGCAATGGAAGCTAATAGAAAGGCGTCGTAAACTCGTAAACTCATTTATTTTGACTATTATACAAATGTCCACAAAGAATGCAAAGCTAAGTGTGTGTAGAATGTTTTTTATACCTTCACTTTTTAGTGCTGACTCTATTCAAATTGTCTATCTCCTTGCAGGTGATCTACGCTCAATGGAGTCCCCACGGTACCCTTCAGCTGCTGATCTGGATGCCTATGCACATAAGACGGCGGACAGTCCACTTTCCATCAAGATCTTCCCCTCCAACATCAGGGTTCCTCAGCACAAACAGATCGGACGGACCGTCAACGGCTTGGACACCACAGGCCAACGGTACACTCATTACTCCCAGCCCTATACCGGAGGTTACCAGGGCTTGCTGGCCATCGTCCGAGCTCCCACGGTGACCAAAGGCATAATAAAAAGCTCAGAAGGCAAGAGGACTAAACTGTCACCCATCCAAATGGCAGTGGCACCTTATGCACCTCCCAGCAGCAGCACCAGCTTGGCCCACAGACACAGGCACAGGCCATACAATATGGAGCTCTGCAAGCTTCCAGAGGTGCACAATGTACCAGTGCCACCCAACATAGTGGTTCCTACTTCTGCTACATCACTCTCGAGTGGGCAAAACTTAGCCCTGGCTTCTCATGCTGACCACACATCGCTAGGCATAGTGAGACAGATGGCCAGGACATCCAACGCTCAGGGTCTTCAGGCATCCAGGGATGAACATTCCAGCCCATCTCACCTAGCAGCCACAGCCTGCTTTGATTCTAGCTTCAGCATGGACATGGCCAAGACTGCAGGCTATGTCGACACTATGGAATACGCGATCTGGCAATCCAAGCAGCAAAGACATCATCACCAACAGAAGCAGCACTATCAGCAGGTACCACTACACAGGTACAGTATCAGCGGAAGCAGCCGGGGCACCATCAGCAGATCTCCGGACGTCTGCCTTCCCCCAAGCACCACACAGATCCCCTATAGGTCCCATGCACTTACAACATGCATAGCTGGTGGCACACTGGACCGGGTAGGTTCATCACCATTGAACTGCGCTCCCACACATGCAGAGTTTTCAGCTGGCCAGTTCTTCATGCCTCCGTGGAATAGCACGCTTACCACTCCCAACAGTGACTGTTACAATCCACAGGAGCTACCACCCAGCTCCATGGGGCTTGGTCACAGTCATGTCCGCCCTCAGCGCCAAACCCACTGTGTGCCACAGCAATACCCAGACCTGGGCCTGTGCTGTGGGCTGCCTGGTCGCTGTCTGTGCCAGGCCTCACTGCTTAGCAGCAGCCTGCAGTCTCTGGAGTGCCTGATCAGCGAGATTCACCCACCTTGCATCAAGGAACGTATGCTGGGTCGTGGATATGAAACCATTCAGCCCACGCACATGCAGTTACCCGTGTTCAGATAGGGAGCAACTGGTGATCTGTTTCAACTGTTCCAGAAAGTTAGATTGACTGACAAGTAATAGATTTGCTATTAGACATACTTGTTGGTGGATGTATGTCAGTAGTACAAGGTCTGGTGGGGCATTTGGGGAAATCATGAGATATGCTCGAATACTGTTCGCAGAAACAGGGATTTCTGTGGTATCGCATCTTTACTTCTTACCCAAATACTTTGAATAAAACTTCTCAGATTAGCTGCCAAATACATGAAGAAGTCATTTACTGCCCCATAGCTGCAGGACATTGGAGAAGGGTTTGTCTGTGGATGCAAACTGGTGGGCAGGCGTATATACCCAAGTGCTACATAAACCCAAGAGAAAAATGTACGATGGAACAGTGAACTTTTCAAGTAGAACTGTAAAGTGGCCAAATTACCATGGAAGTTCATAGTAGAGTAACATTTCAAATCTGAACAAACAATTCAAAGCAAATCTGATAAAAGTTTTATTGTAAAAGTTCAACGTACGTATTTTTTTCCTGGGTATGCCTGGCTCTGAGACCATATGTACTGTTTAAACATAAGATCATTACAAAAATAACTTGACAATCAAAAACAAAGAGTTAATTATTGTAGCACTAGCATAAGCGGAACAGATATTAATAATAATAATTTCTCGAAAGTTCTCAAAAAATTGTCAGGCGAGTTTAAACTGTTTTAATTATTTTTAAAAATCTAGTCAAATTTGGTTATTTGCTAATCTGTCATTACTTGAATGAAAGCGGAAACCTCAAACTTGAGCTGTTTGAGCAGTAAATATAATAAACCTTTTATAATACATTCGTTAGATGGGTAAGTCAGCTCGCTAAATCACACGAACGATTATAAACTTTTAATGTATGGCTTACATATTATGTCTGACATTCTCAGAAATTCATTCATAACTTCCTATAACTATAAAGACTACAGAACCTTAAATATAACACGAGCCAGTAACTGACTTTTATTTTGAAATACTGCAACAAATTAGCAAACTAGCTTAACTTAGCAAGATTTCTGAGAGGAATTAACTCATGTGTCTTGCTAGTTTGCTAATTTGTTGTAGTATATTTCAAAATAGAATTCAGTTACCCATTTGATTTAGGAACATTTTAACATAGATGAAATACATGTTTATTTTAAAATAAATGTTTATAAACTATCATTAGCATGGGCAGTTGCAACATTGCTAACAAATCCTCCTGAAAATGATGCACATATTTGTAAGCTAACGTTAGCGTTATAGTCATTAATATTTCAGAAAAAGATTCATCATTTCTTTTAGAAATCCTGTCAGGCTACCTCGTACTCACTTGCTGGCTAGTGGTATCATGTTTTATGTACTTATTTAATATAATATATCTACAAATCTAACGGATTTGGTCCAGAACAAAGCTAAAGCTGCGTTTGATTTGAAAGAGAACTATGTCTTGAGAGATTATACACATTTTTGTGGAGCAATTACACTCAATCATCCATATCGAGTGTTTTAATTGTTCAGTACTATTACACAAAAGAAATTAGAGATTTATTAATTCACATCAGTTAAGCATTATGAGGGGAAATAATTATAGTTTTTAAACAGTTTAGTCTGCAAATTAAGGCAACTTAAATCAAGCCTCCTAACACAAATAAAAACACAATCATAAAACTGCTGCTCACAAGCACTTCTGTCACTATTAATCAATTGTGTATCAAAGTGTTTCACATTAAAACAGAAAAACAGTAGTTTCCCACCAACACAAATTCAAATGTAAACTCGGTTAAACAATTTATCATCGTGATTGTGAAATTGCTCGTTTGTTTGAATCCCAATAAAATAAATCCCCTCTGGCAAAATATGAAAATGGAAATTCCACATACAGGGTTGAAAGTGTAATCTACCACATATATTCTCAGAGACACTCACTGGGTCGTTTGGCCACTTACACTCTTACACTGTATGGTCAAAACTACATGGACACACTTTATATTTAGTGACCACATGTAGTTTAGCGGCTAAAAAAACTTTGCTAAACAGCATATGAAATCAATAATGTAATAGTTTTCAAGTTTAGGAAGCATATGGTTTTGGATCATGATGCCCTAACAGCCCATTGTCAGGTGTCCAGATACTTTTGACCATATTGTGTATTACTGGGTATGGCTTCCACTGTAGTGTCTGATCTGCAGACAGATTTCTTCAAGCCATTGTGAACACTTCAGGTCTGTTTACGAAACATAACTGTATAAAATGTTTAGTAATGTTGATGGCATTAAATGATATAGCCCTGTTAGTACTAAGTCGTCCTAATAGTTATGATTTTATTCCAATTGCACTGTTAGAAAAATACTCTGGCATGGGTTTTGTCTAGAAACATTTCATTAATTAAAAAAATCAATAAAAACTTGAATTTTTTTTCTGGTATTGTTTGTGTCCACTAGTAGACATGCATATTTATGATCTTCTTTATTATAGTTGTTTTATTTGTTTGTGACCAATGGTTTTCAAGTTAAACATTATTTTATTTGAATTCTCACTTGCGATTGCTAGTTGACTGTCATCTGCTGTAACCAGTTCTGTTTCTAACATGATCTAAGAATGCTTTTCAGACTGGGAAGTGTAAACTACTGATCTGGCTCCATCACCGACCTGATGTGATGCTAAAAGAAATTACTGTGACTTTGTCTTAAGAGAGTTTGAACTGGATTTCTCATCAGTGTTTTGCTTATTTTATTCATTATTATTTATTGATGTTTGAGTTCTATAGAAGGTACTATCAGGGTATCTGAAGTTGCTTTGGATAAGCAATTTTTTTCTTTTATGATTTGTTCCTATTTCCTGTTCTTGTTCAAAGTGGACTAGCTTAAAGAATTGTTTGAATTATATGGCACATAATGGGCTAGATGTTTTAAAAAGTGCAATTATAATGTTGGCAGATAAGCCCTTTCCATATATTATGCTTCGACTATTTACTACTGTACTGTATGTATGACTGTCTGAAACCGCCTCCACGATTAAGATTGTCAAATAAAATTTAGGGATGTTTTTTAAAGAAATCTGCTCATTTGCCTTTTTTCCCCCCATTGATGAATGATAGCAAGGATGTTTCTTCCTTGAAGAAATAAATCCCACACACTGAACAGTCGATTAAATCAAAGCAGAAAAAGCGCTTATCTTTGCATAAATAGAGCATAATAAGTGCACGACAAGAGTCATTTATAATGTGCAAACCAATTTAGCCTACTGCTTTCAAACACTCAGAGAAATTGTCGATTGAAGCTGGGGTAGCGATTCTGTTTAGGTCTGTCATCCGAGTGGCAGTTGGGGCCTTTGGGCAGAAAAGAAGCAGAGCAGCGATACCCTCTGAGGGCAGGGCATTGACGTTGCTCTGGCTTTATCCACCCTCGGGACAAGGGGCTAATCAGCTTTCAGTGTGACCTGAGCTAGCACACATATCCTCAGCCTCTTTTATCAGCTCTTCAAGGGCATGGCAAACAAACAGAGAGAAAGCGAGGTGCTGACGGAAACCAGGCCAGGAGGCTGCCATTAGTTGCAGCTACTGAGTGGTAGATGGAACAATGGCAGGGCCAGCACACCATTAACGCTGCACGCACTGCATGCAGATCTTGTTACCAGGTATAAATACTGTCCTAATCTTTTACTGTTTTGGGCTTAAAGCTGCTTTTCTACATGAATCGGATAAAAAGGAAACCACATCCTAGCCACTTAATATGAAAACACATTTACATAAACTTCTAAATGGCATGTAGGCTATAGACATAATAACTAAATTGGTAAAGAACTAAAGAGTATAAAAACTAAAGAGTTTTGGGCTTATATGCTGCAGTGTTCTGTGGTCACTCTCCCTGTATCTAAATAATCAATAAATATGCAAACGATTGCATCTCTATTTGGCGATAAACCCCCGATACTGCAACAACCAGTCTCTGATTGTGTTCGCAATTCTGCAAGTTTGTTGCAAGTCATCATCCACTTTGCTGGCAAAGAGCAGCGGTGTAAACTATGCTTAAACGGCCACATCTTGGTGGTGGTAAAGAGTATAAAAACCTCAACAGGATCCTGAAGTGTAAGTATGTTAAATGGTATGGATTTGTATAGAAAACACACACACACACGCACACACACACACACACACACACATATATACACTGACCTTCATCCCTATATAGCTTGAAAAGTAAAATGTGCCCATAATTTAGCAGTTTGAGTTTATTGACTGACTATTTCATCTACTTTATGCCTGGTGCAGTCAGACTTATCCTGTTTAAATTGGGACTATATGAAGTCAGAGATAGTAAATTATATTAACCATAGAATAGTTTCTAATATATACATATACATATCCCAGCAGTTTGAAAGTTGACATCAGTGCACAGGGTCAAACATAATGTGGCACCCATTGGGCCAAGCGTTTTCGAAGTCGTTTGGGAGACCTGGGATTTGAATGATTAGTCTTTTTAATCAACAACCCGAAGCTCAACCCACGAAGCAACCACTGTCCCACAAATACAATGACACTAATTATTGGTAGAGTTTTAAGCTAATTTTAATTCAAATTTTATTTGTTATTACACATATACAGATGTACAGTACAACAAAATGTTTCTCTTCGCATATCCCAACTTGTCTTGAAGTTGGGGGTCAGAGCGCAGGGTCAGCCAACGTAAGGCGTCCCTGGAGCAGACAGAGTTGAGGGTCTTGCTCAAGGACCCAACAGTGGCTGTATAGCAGAGCCTGGACTTGAACCCCCAACCTTTGTGTTCCTAGCCCAATGCTCTACCCACTAGGCTACACTTAAACTGATCTATGTTCTAATGATATGAAGGTTTGAATAAGAAATGAGTTTTTATTGTTCATTCAGGAAATAAACAGCCAAAACCTTAAAGTAACGGCAAAAACTTTCACTTTTATCTGCAATATATATTACTATTCAAATATGCAGTTTTTAATAAATTTGCACCTTCTTTGCCTGCTTGCAATAAAAACTAACCAGGCTTATTATCAGAAAAACAATATTATAACTATGAGAATAACTACAAAAGCAATTACACACGTTTATTAAAAAAAAAACCAGCTGTGCACATTCTTTCCAGGCATTCCTACGCATCACTCCTTCGTCTCCTGCAGGGATTTCTCATTGGTTTGCTGAGCCAGGTGGTCATTCAAAGCTTTAGATTTTATCCTGAGCTGGTTGGTTGGATTATGGTGGGCTGACGTGCAGGCTGTTCTATTTCATGCAACACTGCTTTTGTTCCTTCTTGTAAACTTCAGCGGTCTCACATTACTAGTTTACTTCTACTGTACATACTGTACATAGTAAGAAAGGTCAAAGTGGTTACTGAATTATAAGCCGGACGTCTCAGCCAAAAGTCTGACAATTTGCACTTTTGTTGATTAAAGTAAATTGCCATAAAAACAAGTGGGCTTTTAAAGTCGTTTTATTATGATATCAGTGTCTTGGCATCTAGTAAACATACTTGTGTATGGCAAAAGACATAAAACACCATTCTTTAAGAATACAAAACCCTCAATGGCCATGTGAAAATGTGTTCTAACTGCATTAACCATTTATATATTAATTAACAATCTACTGGAATGTTTAATATAGGGTGATATAATGGCCGCTGTTCCTTCTTTATACCATTTTTGATAGATACTTTTGATAGATTCTCTATATTCACATTTTCAGTGCTGATACATGATACTGTCTGAGCAATAAGGTATAGGGACATTAACCTCTAGAGACCCTGCGTCCTCATATGAGGACATTACATTTCTGGTTCTCTGCACCATTCTACCTAATTTTGTTT
>JAOUQU010000006.1:2134510-2150801 GCA_028566735.1 Ammoglanis amapaensis
ACTGTTCAGTCTTTGGTTAGGGTCTGACATCAGGAAGCTCTTTATTGATATTAGTGCCTTTAGGGGGCGGAAAGCAGAGGGTGGGCAAGTTAAAGGCCAGGGTGTGTGTATGTGCCATGTTGCCTTGTTGGGGTGGAGGCTATGAGGCAGAAAACTGTTGCTTCCACATCCCCGCCTAAAGTCCTCTTATTCTCACTGTGACAGGGAAAGATTATCGTCTCTGAAAGCTGCCGACATTCTTGCCTTACATTATTATTTATTTTGCAGAATGTTTTGTTTTGCTTCCAGTAGGTGGGAAAATGTTGAGGAGCTTTTTATCTGCATCAGGAGACTATGAGACTTAAAATCATCTGTGGTCAACAAATCATTGTAACATAATCATGTTCACATAATCATCAGTCGTGTATCTGGAAACAAATGGATGTTGCCAACTCCCTTAGATGTGATGATGAATTTTGGATGTCCCTCACAAGACATCATTGGTGAAGTGGAACACTGTGCCAAATGTAAATAGTTTGATATGACTTTTGGTCATATTGCGATACAATACGTTTGATCAGTGTGATCCCTCGGAACCGTGCTCAGGTACAGTATTTTAAGTGCACTCTTAGTCACCATATAATGAAATTTTGGTGAAAAGAGCTCTGGGGTTCATTGGTGAAATGCGTTAGTTTCCACGTGTGTGACGTTTTTTACTTTTTTCCTTCACATACCAATCTTTTTAGTTTCTTTTTGCAAATTCTTTCTTATATGCCATGGCTGTTACAATCTCCTTGCATGAATCTTGCAGCATGTGTGTATTTATGATCTTGCTATATCATTTGAAGGCCTGTATAGATGAACCGTATTGACAAGAGCTCCTTCAAATGGGTTTATTTTGCTGAAGCGTGGGTGCACAGATGCATTGGGACAACGATGGGGCCAACACACATGAGCGGAGCCACTGCAAATGCAGCATTATAGCCACGCCCTTTACTATATGTCACGTCTAAATCTGACTTAAAGGGAAGCTATGTTCAGATCAGTGTGAATATGCCCTAAGTGTGTGCTGGTCCAGGGACTTTATGTTTGGAGTTTCAAATCAGGATATTTTGTGTCTCAGGAGACAAAAAAACATTATTTGGGACTGATAATAATAATAATAATAAAAGAAGGACAAACCCAGAGAAACCAGGTCAGGGTCCTCATACTTTTGGCCATACCAAATATTCAGGTCTGATATTGTAAGCTCTTTTTGTTTTGAATGAACTAAATTCACAGGACCTAGATTTTTTTTGTCCTACAGAAGAGTCGAGCAGTAAAAAGCTCATAGAATCACAAGGCTACATGGAAAATAAAGAATCAGCCTTGGCCCTGTTCTAACTTAAATATTTCTCATGTTTTGCTGAATCAATGCATGAATGGATCATGCTGGAATCACACTTACTTCGCCTATTCACAGAAAATCATGTTACACAATTATGTCAATACAAATGTGCCTAGAAGCGCCTGGGTAAGATTATATTTGTGCATTTTCCATGAATTTACCGCATCCTGTCACGTTTCGTGTCTAGTAATGGACTCCCCAAATACCATAAGACAAGTATGCATTTTGTCCGTAGTTCAATCCCCAGGATCAACGATCCGGGTGGAGTTTCTGTGTTGTTGGATGTATTCGAGATCACAGCTCCTCTGTGCTAGCGTGAGTTTTTAACTCTGAATCATCATTTCTTTCTTTTGTTTGTTTCTTCAGTCAATCTAGTAAATGACACTAGTAAAAATCTTTGTGTTAGAGGAAAATACGAAAGTGATCAGTGTGTGTGTGTGTGTGTACACAGTATCTGATCTGCTCACGACCCCATGAACACACCAGCATACAATAAAACTGAGAGTGAGACGTGCTGAGATCACCATCCCTGGTGTTTTTTATAAAGGAGCATATGTTACAAAATTTGAGAAGGCTATGTGCGTCATACTTATATGTCTCTCCGACTCATTGCCATTACCTCCATATAAGCAGTATTAAAATACAGCTGAAGAGATTTTTAACCCCCTTCCCCTGTGCTTTTACCATAATCCAGGCGGTGCCAGGCTCTGTCCTAGCTTTTCAGTGGATGCAAGGCACACAGTAACACCCTGGACGGAATGCCCACTCCATTACAGAGCACACACACACACTTGTAGGATAACTCAGAGTCTCTAATGAACTTTAAGACTATCTTAACTAAAACTATCTTTATCGTTTAAGACTATTGGAGAAAAGGAAATTTTTTGGCATTTGGCCTTCATCTAAGGCCACTTACATTAAAGTTGCACTTCACAGTAGACAATTTCAGCAACTAAGAGCCTTACTCAAGGACCCCACAGCAGTAGTCTCCAGGCTGAAAACATACTAGAATTTAACAATATTGATTTAGCACCAATGGTCAACTTAACCGATGTCAGTTCTCCCTTTTTCTTCTTGGACACCATTTTCAAACGTCATTAATTCTAATTCCCCAACTTCCCTTAATAGTCCCTCAACTAAAAGAAAATAGGGCAGCTTGACTCTCTCCAGACCTGCAAACAACACGTCTGCTACCATCTTTCCAAGATCGCAAGCTGTCCTACTTCTATCCGTGCACAGGCCGCTGAGGAACAGCCGAACGGGGGCGGTTATTTTTAAAGCCCTGACACTGGCAGAGAGGACAAAGATACGAGAGATGAAGGAAAAAACAACTTCTGCTTTGATTCCCGGTGCTGTCTTCAATTTCATTGGGTGATGAATATTACAACATGCCGAGCACATCGATACTAATTAAGTGTGAACAGCGCAAGGTGACATGACCTGTTCAGTCTGTTTTGCTTATTTTGCTGTTTTGCTATAAAAGACATCATCGACTCTGGAGGACAAATGTTCCTGCTGTTGTAGAAATAAAGGGAAAAAGATTCTAATGAAACAATAAACATGGTGGAAGATGAAAACGAAAATAATAAGCATGTCTCCGGTCTATTTGTGACTGCAAGCAAAAGTAATTACATCGGCTGAATAGCACTAACACTCCGGTGACCTATAGGAGTCGCGTAATTAGAGGACAGGACTGATTCATCATCTGCATTTTCGCAGTAAAATAAATGTAGGGACTAAAGGAAGGTCAGCATCATTTAAAAGCCTATCCACATGATCATGAATAAATGCAAGAAATGTCCTTTTCCTATCTAACCAGTCATTTCATTTTCACCAACGAGCCACAAGACTTCCAAGTTGGTTCTGGACCTAAAATAGACAGGAGAGGCATGCTGGGTACTCTCATGTCACAGCAAGAAGGTCCTGGGTTTGATTCTCAGCTGAAATGGTCTGGGTCTTTTCTCTGGAAGTGCCGGTTTCCTGCCACAGTCGAAAAACATTCACTCAGGATAAAGGGAAGTATTACTATTGTATTAAGATTATCAATGAGTATAGTGTGTATCATTATCAGAGAGAATAGTGTGTAGAGTGTATCTCTGTTTACTTGTAAATACATACATTGGTCCAGCCATACATACTCTGTATATGTTTTAATAAATAGTTTAACGCTGAATGTACATGTGCACTATCTGAAATTTGTACTTTGCTTGTATAACCAGAATCCTCCTTGACAGAAATCATCAGCCAGAATCAAATTCCTTGTGTGTATCCACATACTTGGCAAACAAATCTGATTCTGATCCAGAATGCAAATCCCTGTGGGATCAGCCACATCATACATCCAGATGTGATTCACTGATGTCAGGGTGGACTGGTGTCGTGGTATTCCACTCTAATAACCAAAACCGTCAGTCTGCTGGTTCGTACACCATCGAATATACAGACATTTTACATTTTACAGTCTTTATATTTAGAAAATGTTAAGAAAAACATGTATTAAAAGCAGAAGATTTATATCTAAACCCTTAGGAGATAAAGACATGCTTTCAGTTTATAAATCAATGTGAAATCTCACCATGGAAGAGGATTAATGTTTCAGGCGTGCCCGGGTGCTAAGCTTCTGATATATTTGCCTCTTTCTGTACAATGCTAAAAGGATTTTCAAACCTTAATCGCGTCATATTTAATCATTTGGCTGCAGGACGAAGCACCAAAAGATTTTCACATGGGTTAATATGAACGTGAACACATTAAAATGATCTTATTTGATTTTGTTCCAGTGTCATGTCCAGAATACAGCAAGGGTGAGATGTCAGATACAGTCCAAGTCTAAGCTAAGTCCAGCAGCTAACAACAGCTAAGATCTGACAGTTGTTTTTGACCATTTTTCTGACTGAATAAGCACATTAGACATACAGACTTACGAGAGGCCCTAATGTTTTAGCAGGGCAAAATTCAATATGAATGTTATACACTTCACTATATATACACACTATAAGAAATCAATGTGCATTGTTGTCAGATTTCTATTTTCTAGCCAAACTTCAGTCTGTTTCTTGACTGTATTGTGATAAATTATTGTTAAAATATGATATCCAAAGCGCAGCTAATAAACAGAATGTAGTGCATGATGTACGTGAAGGGAAAATACCGCAAAGCTGGAAATCAAAGGTTCAAATCATGTATGATAGGAGCAGAGAGCTTATTAAAAATCAAGCCTGTGTGCATCCAGCATCAGTCCAAGCATCACGGAGAGATGTCTAGATGGATAAATGGATAAACCAAAAGATGGCTTGTTCTGTATGATATCCTTACAGGAAATTGCTGAAAAACTAACCAGAACTGTTTCTCTTATTAGATTTTGCAACAATTACATTATATGTGAATATCTGTGGTCATTTACATTATAAGTCTTTTATATTATCAGCCTCGGCCTTTGTGTGGACTTTCGACTCTCATTATCATCCGCAAACAAACGACAGAGAAACTTTTGTTCCTCATATCTTGTGTTAAAAATAGGCTTTTAGCTTAATGCGTCGATTTTTGAACATCAAACGCTGCATTTTTAAGCCAAATTGGGGCTGAAAAGGGTGCACATGGCACTTCTATGGCTCTGTTGTATTCGCAAAAGCATCAGATACAACAAGGATGAATGTATTCAAACACCCCTTGTAATTTTCATTTTTGGACGATGCTTTTATCTAAAGGGACTTACAGCACTGTGGCACTATATTGTCAATGGTAGTAACGTGGCAACTGTTGTGCCGCCAATGAATGATAACAATTATTATAATAAACAAGCCTCTATTTAAAACACGTTAGAACGGATCTATGGGCTCTAGAAAATATGACCATTAAGTTCTTTGTTCAAAATAATGATCACCTGAAGAGATATTAGTAGTTTTATTCTCTCCAGTTTCATGCTCTTCAGATGTTTTTGTTTATAACTACGTCTCTTCTATGCTAATGAGCTGTTGCCAGAAATGCTTTTAATTGTGTTTTAATCTAGTTAGATTAAGAGGGTTTTACCTTCTCAAATGATCGAGCTCTAAAATGATTTGATCAGCTGTGTTCTGCATTTTGGAATGTACAAAAACAAATGCGCTGGCAGTTAGCTTGTGCTAAGCACAGCATAGCTAGAAACATAAAACTCTACTGCATAATATGTGTACTTAGAACATAATATGTCCAATTTCAAATTATTATTCAAAGAAAACTTCAAATGTACTCTTAACTATAAAATAAAATATTACATATTCCAACTTATCTGGAAGTTGGTGTCAGATCACAGGGTCTGCCAATGTACCCCCCCCCCCCCCCTCACGTGCAGAACACGTGAAGGAAGCATCCGTCTAAATAAAGTGTAATTATCAACTGGCTCTCATTATTACATGCTTCACATTAAAACCTTATTATCTTCAGTAGCAGCCCCATAAATAACATGCTGCCGAGTGCCAAAACCTTTAATTATAGTTAATAATCTATATTCAAAAGAAATAAAAGGAGGCAGAGTAAACCAGGACAGATTAAAATAGGTGTGCACATTATAGCAATTTTATGATAACAGGGTTGTTACAAATACATGTGTATATTAAAATTAATTTTTGATTAAATTTAAGTTTATTAAAAGAAACTATTAATATGCTCCATTGGCGCTCTAGTGGCTCAGCTAAAATACTACAATAAATAGGTTAGTCCCCTACTGCCAAGATTTTAAAACTTGATGGGCATACACAATAGATTTGGGATGGAGGGGTGAACATTCATTGCTAGCAAACCATACTTATGGAAATCAAGAGCTTTTTCTGAAAGCAAAATCCTTTAAAGACATTGTTTTGTAGTTGTCCGGTGGGCAGCCATGGCCTGGTGGTTAGAGAACTAGGCTGATCGGAAGCATGGCGAGAGTCAACAAGTCATGACTGAAGTGCCTTTGAGCAGTGCACCAAACCCCTAACTTACTCCTCAGGCACTGTGGCTGGTGCTGTTCAACACAGCTGGGCACGTGTGCCTATTGCTGCCCACTAGTGTGTGTTCAATAGTGTGTCTATGTATGTTTTATTGCATCGATTGGAATTCGATGTGCAGGGATGATTTTACTGTGTAAAAAGCACAGTGGTAAAAAGAGTATTCTAAATTTTAAATTCTTCACCTTCTGAAATAAGAAAGTTATTGACACCCATGACCATCTGATCACCTTTCAGAAACATACATACAGCACTATTATGGCAGCTTAGAATGGCTCATATATTTAGGCACCACAATGCTGCCACAATAAAGCAATTGGTGAAATTAAATACACATTTGAAGCAAGAAGCGGTGATGTAGGGGTGAGGGGTGTTCTCATTACTTATATATTCTTCCAAACTCGGCTTCCAAACTCTGTCATAAATCTTTCGCAGTTCTAGACACACCCATCAGACCTTAATGGGAACATAAAATGCATCAGATAATTTCCTAATAGGAAGTGCTGTTTTTATATTAGCCCCGCAATTACTAAAGCACCAACATCTGCTACCAAATAACAAGAGTCTCTCTGGGCACGGACACGAGAGACTGGGACTATTTGTCTTATTTTTTTAATGGCAGCTTTTCTCCGGGGTCTTTTGGCGCTAACCCACTTATTGATTACACAAACGTTTCCTCTTATGTGAAAGTGACATCTGAACGACCTTTAATTTAGGCTGCAGGCTTTGAAATTCGAGGCGCACCGTGACCACACTTTTGGTACGTCCCGGTCACCTGGAGAAGGATGAAAGTTTGGAAATAACCTGGAAATCTGCTAATAGGTTGAATTTCTTGTGAAAATATTTATAATATATTCTCACACATTCACACCATTACAGCCTTTACTGGACACTAGTTCTAATTGGAACTGGAAATAATTCCTACAATTACACCAAAAAAAGCTTATAATTAGTAAGGATATCCCAGTGTGTCAGATGATGCCAGGCATTGAGTTTTTTTTAATGTAAATTATTATTAAGGTATAATTGATAATAAGGTATAATTCTAAACTGGCTATTGCCACTGGTTTGCCAGGCACCAAGCTTAGATAAATAGTACGGTTGTGCCAGACAGTTCTCTAAACACCAGGGCACGGCTGCCTCAGGTCCAGGGGGTGGAAGCACCATGTCATTTCCGTGGCATACTGTATTTGTTTTTATAAGGTGTGATAAAAGGTTTTAAAAACAGCTTTTGGGATGCACATTAACGTTTTTGACATATTTAAGTTTGACTTTAGTTTCCAGAACATTTTGACCATACCAGAGGTAGAAAGTAACTACATCATTCCATTTACTCATACTTTTTATGTATTTATACTTTTTAAAGTAGATGTTATAACTTGTACTTTTTCCTAACTATATTTTAAGCTAAGAATTGTAATACGCTACATTTTAAATGACATCAGTTGGTGAGTAAAAATGACCACATTTCCTTGAAAAAACTCAATTTTCTTTCTAACCATCAGAATATTTTTCTATCACACACAGATGAGAATTATTTCTGAATTTCGGCGTAATTTCAAAGTTATGACAACAATTCATGCAATAATCATATTAACATCTATTGTTCCAAACATCTGAAAAACATTCTGAATGTGAGAATGTGAGGAGCGGAACTCGGGGCCAGAAAGCCAAAACACACATGTTTTCCTGATATGTAAAGTTAAATCTCGGGTTTCTGTCTCTGTTTAAAATGGCACTTTCATCAGAAGAAGTTTGGAAAGCAGAACAGGAAGTCTTTCAGATATTTCCATGACGGGAGGTGCGGTTTTTGCAGACTAATAAAAGCTTTTAAGGCTGCTGTCGAAGGAGTCGAAACCAGAAGGTGACTTCATCTTTGAAAAAAGCATTTCCATGTGCAACTCCACCAGCAAAACGAACCTGCTTAATGAAATGCACTGAAGCCATTATTATCTCTCATTCTGCAAACTTTCCTATAGAGGTTAAAACTATTTACCTGTACAGATTACATACATCTAAAAAGTCCAACAAGCAGGAGTGTAATAATTAAGCCTTGTTGTCTTATTGCTTAGAGAAAATTTTTATTTTAATAATCCGTGTATGTTTACATGACTAATAAATACTGTTTCCAAACTCAATGTGAAAGACCTCAATGTGAAATCTGCTGTCCTTAAAGCTTCATCGTTTCCCAAAGAAAGATGAATGCATGTTCTTCTACAGAATCTGTAATAATTCTATAATAGTTCTGTGTTTTATTGCTCACAGGAGGTAAACCACCATTACACACCCAGCTTTTGGTGACACTGGGTGCTATTTCAGGACTACTGAACCTCCACCTGACACTGAGTAAGTGGTTTATATCTCACAGGGGGAGGTTTGTAATGTCTGCCTGAGGAACGTTCATTATCTACTCTTATGCAGATGTTGTTTACCAGTGGTGGGAGTGGGGGGTTAATTATGTAGAAGAGGGGTAAAAAGAGAAAGTGGCCACATTGGGTGGATCAAATAAAATGAAAACATTAAACAATAATTAATTTTGTTATGTTAGCATTTCAGCCATAAAACATATTTACATTCAGTATTATTATGATGAGATTTGTTTAAACATACTGTTGGATTTGGTGGTAGGGCGTTGCTAATGCAAAAATGCAATAAATAGTTTTACTGTTAATTCATTAAATTAACTTTAAAACAGTAAATTGAGTTACTATCTCATTTACTTTTTGAGAAAAGTAAGTAATAACTATAATTTCCAAAACTGTACTTTTCATTGTTATCATAGTAAGCATGCCAATGACCTGATCTTTAAGCTAATGTTTCATTACAATCCTCATATTAGAGCTTAGAACATAGCTAATGAATGAATAAATAAAAATATACTGTATATTAATGTCTATCGAAATGATAGTCACACAAGTTTCAAACGATACACAAGTCACATCAAACACAGTTGTGGACAATTTGATCTTTTCAATTTGCCTTACCTGCATGATTTTAGACAGTGGGAGGAAAACGGAGTAAACCCACGTGGACACGAGGAGAACATGCAAAAACCATATAGAAAGACCCCGGGCCAACCCGTGATTCAAACTCTGTGAGGCGACAATGCTAACCACTAAACCACCATGTCACCCATTTATCTTTATATTTCAAATGTCAAATTCAAATGAATCAAAATAAGCCCAGAAACGGTGTAAATAAAGTGTTGTGGTGTGAAAATAAAAGAGATAATTGTATGTCATGGTGTATGGTATGAGTTTTTATTTATTTACTTAATTTAGTATACTGTTTTCATCACTGTTCTTTTAACACAATCTGTGCTGAAAACACATTTACATATATTAGTGAACACTAACTAAGGGGCAGCAGAGAGCACGTGTGCCCAGCGTTGTGGACTTTTGGTGCCTTGTTCATGGGCACTTCAGATGTCACATGTCGACTCTCTGAATTGAACTGGCAACTTTCCGATCATGAGACTCATGAGTTTTTCACGGCTGCCCTCTAGACTCTAGACCATATTAAAATATGATGTTTGGGTGTTTGTGCAATTGTGTTATGGTTGTCATGCAATCATTGTTTATTTTGTGTTGTATATATTCAGGACATGTATTTAGAACATAAGACACATAGAGTAAGGTAAAAGGCTGGGTTGGGCTAGGTTTACCTTATTACTCACCCACACATACAGACACACACAATGTAACCTTCTTGCCTCTCCCACACACACATTTAGCCCATGACAGCATCGCCAACATCAATGTAATAGCTGTAAGACATTTAACATGTGTTAGTTGTTTCATCTTGAACCCACGAGAGGTTTTATTTCTGTTTCGATATGGTGTGGGGGCAGCTGGAAACATGTGGGCACATCTGTACATGTTTCAAATGTGTGATCCGTCATCCTCTGTGCACAGCATTCATGCATATAATATATACCATCAAGTCCAAAAGGAAAATAATTCAGCACCAGGGTCATTATTTGCTAATAAAGAAAATATTGTTATTTTTTATGTCATTTGCAAGCATTTATTTATTTTTACTTATTCATGATTCTGGTAATAAATAAATAAATAAATAAATAAATAAATAAATATATATATATATATATATATGTGGGCGGCACGGTGGCTGAGTGGTTATAGCACTGTCGCCTCACAGCAAGAAGTCCCGAGTTCGATCCCCGGGTCGGGCTGGGGACTTTCTGTGTCAGCGTGGGTTTCCTCCGGGTACTCTGGTTTCCTGCCACAGTCCAAAAACATGCACTAGGTTGATCGGAAATGTGTAAAATTGTCCCGTAGTCACACACAATATCCCTGTAGAGATACAGGGTTGAGGCAACCTACCCCGTAAAATGTAATTGCCGAGATACTCTGGGGATTGGAAACAGTCCACTGAGTAACCCAGGGTCGAAGTCGACTGAAGGGTAAAAAATAAATCATTTACTTTTCAATCATTGTTTGTGCCCTTATGGAACAGAAAGGTGCAAAAGAAAATAATCGTATTATTATTATTAATTTTCATCAGTACGCAAGGTTATATCAAACACCAAACTACCAAATGTAGAAGTAATAAAGGAGTGACCTTTTGTCTTGATGTCTCGACATCATGTCTCAGGGTGTGTCTGTCCGTACACCGTGCCGCTTCACACTTGTCTAAGAGCTGGTGAATTAGTGCATGAGGCTGAAATTAACATTTTAGGGTGTGACTTAACTTAACCTCAGGTATGGTGGAGAGGAAGTGGACTAAATTGTGAGATTACAGTAATTAAATGGATAGAGCTACCGTAGATCCAAACACAATCTAAATGCTCAATATTGGATGACTTACAAATGTTTGGTCATGTATTGTCTCCAGAATTTTAATGAAAGATATTCCCATGATACTTATTTTCATTGGAGGTTTGCATAAAGTCTCTTTTCTGTAACAGTGTATACTGGGATTATGCAATGACCATTCGTTTAGAGGAAATTGTCTACCTGCACTGCCACCAACAAGGTAAAATGTCTTGTTTAAAAAACAGTGCTTTAAATTTCCATGTGAATATCCACACTATGAACATGTCTTATCATTGCAGTGGACAGCGGTGGCACTGTGGTCTTGGTAAGCCAAGACGGCATCCAGAGACCACCATTCCGCTTCCCAAAAGGTGGTCATCTGCTGCAGTTCCTGACATGTCTAGAGACGGGACTTCTTCCACACGGTCAGCTCGATCCTCCCCTGTGGTCCCAACGGGGAAAGGTATGCATGGAAATGAACCAGCTAGTAAACTGAATGGTAAAATACGTTTGTTAAATAACAGATTGTTCTTTTTGACAGGGTAAGGTTTTCCCGAAACTTCGGAAAAGAAGTCCACATGGATCCTGTGAGTCCTTTTCTGATAAAGACGATGATGAGGCAACGGATTATGTGTTTCGGATTATATATCCAGGAAGTCAGGAGTTTGGTATGTGGGTGTATCTACTGTTTTTTAGAAGTGTAGGTAGGAAGCTTATTAGAAACATCGTTGCTTGCAGATTACGTATTCTATTTTATTTAAAAGCAATATAAGTGCTTTTATTCACAGCCACAGAAGTAACAAAAATAGCCTTGCAATACGTGATCATCTGTTAGATTCTCTGCTCACAAACTGTCCCTAGGAATGAAATACTATCAAAAAAAAGCGATACACACTATCAAACGATACACACATATGGGCAAGCATAGCGCATAGACACCCTGTTTGGTAAAATTCAAGCAACATCAAACAACATAAAAAACCCAGTTCAGTGGTCAGTGGTGCTCAAAGTGGTGTTCCAAAAATAAAAGGGCAATGGCTGATGGTCCTGTTGACATTTTGAATGCTTATTCTTATCACCCAGTGGCACCTGAGCTGATAGACCCGACCATGAGCATGTGTCAGCCTGCTCCAAGAAAGTCATCCTGTTCATCTTGCTCTCAGAACGGCTCTAATGATGGTGGGCTTCTAAATGGGTGTAACCATGACAGGTCAGTGCTTTTTTTTAGCACCTACAGATATACAGATATAAGTTTGGACACACCTTCTCTTTACAAGATATTTCTTGACTTATTTTTGTTTTCAACATTGTAGATGAATACTGAAGACATCAAAACTATGAAAAAACAATGTAGTACACAAAAACTGTTAAATAAACTAGAATGTTTTATATTTAAGACTATAAGTAGTCACCTTTCAGTTTGATGACAGCTTTGCACATTGCACTTGGCTTTTCTACCCAAAAAGGATGGGCCCTGTTGAGCCTGGTTCCTCTCAAGGTTTCTTCCTATATTTTTCAGGGAGTTTTTTCGCCCTCGGCTTGCTCAACAGGGGGTTTCTGTTGGTCCTGTATTTTGTAAAGTTGCTTTGAGACAATGTCTATTGGAAAAAGCGCCATATAAATAAAGTTGACTTGACTATATAAATAAAGTTGGCTTTGTTATTGGCGTTCTCTCAATCAACTTCACGAGGAGCCACCAGGAATGGTTTTCCAACAGTCTTGAAGGAATTCTTAGATTTAGTGATCATTTGTTGACTGCTTTTCCTACATTTTGCAGTCCAACTCATCCCAAATGATCTCAGTCGAGTTTCAGTCGATGATGGACTCAGGACCAAGACCAGGACTATTATTCCTTTTCCTGGTCAAATAACCATGAGAAGGGGTGTCCAAAGAGGGTGGTGGTGTTCTATTACTGTACATATAAAATAGAAAAAATGTAATGTGTACTTCTATCTTTACAATCTTCTATAGGGCCCCGCTGAAGTTGCTTTGTGAGACCATGAAGTACCAGATCATTTCTCGTGCTTTTTATGGCTGTATGTAAGACCTTCAAACTTATTAAACCAACAACTAAACACATAAAGATGTAATTAAGTTTGTATTTTTTAGGGTTGGCGTATTGTCGTCATTTGTCAACAGTTCGAACACACTTGTCAGCGCTGATCAACTCCACCATCATTGAACCTGATATTCCATATGATGCCCGAGAAGGACTCTCTGAGGAAGTCTGGAAGACATTTCTTCAGGATAATTCTGTAAGCAAATAGTTATGCTTTCATAGTTGTTACTTTAGGTCTTTGATTTCAGTATTAAATCATACATTCTTTACCGATAAACAGACTTACGAGGAATCAGAGCTTCTCCGGCTTGTGTACTATGGTGGTGTAAATCCCAACCTACGAAAGGAGGTGTGGCCTTTCTTGCTAGGCCACTATCAATTTACAATGACACCTAACGAAAGAAAGGAGGTATGGTAAAAGACTGACAGAAATTAACACATTCTGGGGGTATGGATGGGGGGGTGTTAAGCAGTCTGCTGTGTTTCTGTAGATTGATGAGCAGGTTCGAGCTAGTTATGAACAGACCATGAGTGAGTGGCTGGGCTGTGAGGCTATTGTAAAGCAGCGTGAAAAAGAGCAGCATGCTGCAGCCCTTGCCAAGTGTGCTTCTGGAGCTAGTGTGGAGCTACGACAGGACTCTACAATCAGCACTGATGTAAGACATGGATTTGAATGGAGAAAAACCCAAGCAAGTTTCAAACGATCCACAATTCACATCAAACTCAATCAAGGACAAATTTGGTCTCTTCGGTTTGCCTTGCCTGCATGATTTTGGACTGTGAGAGGAAACCAGAGTAGCCTAAGTAAACCCACGTGGACATGGAGAGAACTCCATGCAAAATCCACACAGAAAGCCCCCGGGTCAACTTAAGAATCGAACCCGGGACTTCTTGCTGTGAGGCGGCACTAAGCCACAGTGCCGCCCATTATGACATTTACTTTTTATTCCTAAGCATGAACTACGATAATGCAATTGAACATATGTGCTTTATACTAGAAACTACAAAGATTTGCTTAAAAGTTTATAACTCAAGATAGCATATCTAGATATTTAAATGATTACCTTGATTTTTAATTAATCGTTGTGCTTTTTTCAGTCATCCCAAAGCTGCAGCAGCTCCGAGAAACAGAGCAATGCCTGTTCCCAAAGTGACTCAAATTGTAGCACTCAGGTGTGTTTTCAAATAACTCGATCATCTTTAAGTTTATCTGAACATATCTCATAGCTGATACTTTTGCCATTCTGCAGGTCTTTGGTTCCGTTGATGAAGTTGACCCTATCGAATCCGAACCCAAACCAAAAGATGAAAAACCACAGCCCAAAATTCCCAATGGTGCCCTTCCAAACTGTACTAGTTCACCAGATTCTGGACATCCATCCTCTCGCAACTTTTCTGTCACATCGGGACTCTCAGATTGTTCCCCGAGCACTGAGGAAGCTTCAACACAAGAGTCTGGATCCAAAACTACACCTCCCGAGCCAAAGGCAGTGACTTCTGATGAAGATCCAAAAATCAGTCTTCAAGAAGAACAAGCAGATGCGACAGAATTAAATACAGACAATCAGTTCACTAGTAAGAAAGATTTGGACCGAGAAAAAAAGGACCAGGACATTGAAAACATGAATCTGGTGACTGTAAGTGAGAATGTGGACCGAGAAAAGAAAAATATCGGCTCGCAGAAGGACGATCTGTACATAGCCAAGGAAAATAATGACTCAGGGAAGATATTTTTGGACAAAAGTGAGGAGGATCTGGAGCAGGACACAACAAAGGATGTGCCAGTCCCAACAAAAGACGATCACTACATGGATAAGGAAGATGTAGACTCTAACAAAAACTGTACACACAAATTACATATGGTAGACCTGCCTACAAAGGATAAGATGATCAAATCTCAGGAGAATCATAAGATTAAGAAATCTGATTTTAGCAGCATTGACACTGCCAATTTTAATGAAAATTTTGTGCAACCTGAAATCGAGGAATCCCAACGTAGTAACAGCTGTGATAAAAGTGAGGAGGAAAAGGATTCATTACAAGATTGTAGTGATATTACAGAATCCACAGAAGGAATCATAGACTTGGACATGTTGACTGAGGCTCAGCAAAACATTCTGTCAGGGGTAGATAAAGTTGAGTCAGTCTTAGAGCAAGTAAATGACAAAACATCTAGCAAAGATGATCCTCCAAGAGCATTGACTGATGAAGAAAAAGATTCAGATACTCTCAAACCTGAAGATGAAAGACAACTCTCTAAATCAGACATTACCCATAAACCTCATGTAGACCCTTCAGAAACAGAATCGAAGCTTGCTCAAGCTTCATCTGATGGTGACAAGTCATCTGTGCAATCCTTAATCAACTGGCCCTCTGATCCCAACAGAAACAATCAGTTTATCAAACAAATGACTGAACCGCTATCCGAAAGCTGCATCCCAATCATGTGCTACTCAAAGCAATCTCCTGACACATCGGATGATTCACCATCTGCCCTAGAAATGGAAGAAATACCAGCGGCTTTGATTTACATGCCCAACGAAGAGATGTTAGTCAGGCCACCCATTACTCTAGACCCCCCCTTGGCTTTGTCAATCCCACCAGAGAAAGCTGCAATATGTATGCCTCCCCCAGAACTGTCTGTAGAAGCTGGTCTGAATACCAGTCCAGAAGTTACAGAATCGGTCCTGTCTGAAGATGAACCTGAGATGGACAGTCTGTTCCCTAAACCAGAGTCACTGGCTGTTGTAGGAGAACATAAAAATGATATAACATCCCCAGTTTCTTCAATCGGTACTACTTACTCGGTAGGTTGACACTCTGGCATCATTACTATCCATTAAAAGCTATTTAACAGCCATGAATAGCCATTTCCTTAACCTCCTGAGAGCCAGACTTTTCTCTGATGTGCGTTTTTTATTTCGTCTAGCTATTTGTGATTAGTAGGACCTAACAAGCATAAAAATTATATTCTGTCTTTGTTTCTTTCTAAAAACGGCTTCATGTACAACGTCCTCGTATGGAGACAGTAGGTCTAAAATAAAGAAACGATCAGCTAACAAAGAACAAAAGTGTTTGATTGAAACTGTAAACATTAGAATACATAAACAAAAGTGATCATGTTATT
>JAOUQU010000006.1:2165145-2180756 GCA_028566735.1 Ammoglanis amapaensis
GTGTGTGTGTGTGTGTGTGTGTGTGTGTGTGTGTGTGTGTGTGTGTGTGTGTGTGTGTGTGTGTGTGTGTGGTAAATTCTAGGGTTTACGGTCTGTACAACTTTACATGTATGCGAGGGTTACTTCTCTATACTTTAATTATATACTATAAATGTGTTAAGAATGTGTGAACGTTAAAAGAATTCTGTTTTAATGGATGCATATGGCAGATGTACAGTTTAGGACTAGTTCAGACAGGAATGTATCCAAATACCTGTTTAATATTCAAAAAATTCTGCCCTTAAAGAATAAACTACAGCATTGAGTATTGGTTAGCATATGTGTGATTTTGGATAAAATTCCAAATTTGGCCAATCAACTTCGCCAGTACTCCTGGAATCATGGATGCAAATCTCACATACATACAGACATGATTGGCTATGTCTGAGGAAGTACATGACTGGATTGGCATCCTGTCCACGGTCCAGACCAACAGTGACACACTGCATTTATCTAGATAACATGGTGGATAAACATCATGATTAAGGCCAAAATAATGACTGGTCTCTTGTACTCTTTTAAACTCTTTTTGTCAGCTTGCTTCAATAGCATATGATCTAAAACTCAATAAAGCATCAATTCAACACCTGGAGTGCAGCCAGGATGCATAACCAGTTACGTATTATATGGCATCCGGGTGGAATCTAAATACTCCCTCACTTTCTATTATAGGTTTCTGCTTCAGAATCTGCCTAACAGGAGTAATGGAAGATCCCCAGAGGTATGTTCCACTATTCTCGGTGCCTGAACATGAAAATTGTTATTAGGCTGCCTGCATTGACTCATGACATATTTCCTCTGTCTATTTCTATCAGGGTTAACACCCGGGTCCCAACACAGGCCGTTGTAATGGAGAGTCACAGAGAATTAACATTCCTTCCTCCTGATGTAGGATAAAACAGCTTTCTTCATTCTAATGGGGTCCAAAGTCCCCATCTTCTGTATTTTTTGTTTATTTTTTAAAATCTCCTCGTTTTTATGGTATGTGGTAAAGACACCGGGGCTAACGTCTGTGTGATTTGTAAATACTATGGTAGAAAAGCTTGGGACTCTGAGCCTTGATGATAAGTTTCATGTTTTTCGGGAGGATCTGAAGTAATGTCAAATGTCATGAAGCGACCTCAGACAGACCTGACAGATCGGAGCTGTTCTGACTCCCCACGTCTGTGTTTACAACCAACAGGTTGTTTACAATTTCCCAGGCTGAGAAGACCAGCAGCAGTATACCATCCACTTGCTCACTTTGTTTACATCCAGAATCATGCTTTTCAGTCTTCCTACAGATGTGTTCCTTGTAACACCCTTTCAACTCTAATCCCAAACTGTATTTTAAGCATGCACGCTTTGATGCCACAGTCTACCTCAGGGGTGTTCAACCGGATCCATATAGGGTTGGTGTGGCATGATCAGCTGTTTATCTGAGACTAGGTAATTAAACTAGTATAATCTGATCTGATTGGAATAACACCAGCTCTCTGAGGATGGCGTTGACACCCCTGGTCTACTTGGTTTGAGATTGACTAATCAGCAGGTCTGTTCCTCTGTGTTATTTTTCATGTGCAACACTAGTCTACAGCAGCTGATCTGTCACTTCACACAAAACTACAGTAACACACTTTACAGTATTTACTAAGGCTAAGAGTCCCCCAATATCCATAGTTACTAAAAGCTTTATCTTTCACAGTAGTTTTATTTTGATCCTTGCGTTGTTTATTTTTTTGGCTTTTTTTATCTTTAGATTTTTTTTGCTTTGCTAGTATATTAAAGTGTAATCATGTTCGTTGTGATATAGAAGTAGCTGTAGAAACCGCATTGTTTCCTTGTGGTAAGTGATTGAGATGCTGCCACGGATTTGAGACACTGATGAATGGTGCTATTTTGGACTTAAATCTGCTCCTTGGTAAGGTAGCCGAAATGGTTTTTATTTTATATCTTCATGTTCTGAAGAAGGTGTTCGGTTCTCTGTTGTATAGTTGTTGTATCTTGGTCTGGATTGACTTATTTCCCCTCTTCCTCTTTCTCCCAATGAGTATGTTTTTATGCACATTACTAATCCAATCCTAGACAGATTTGTGCAATCATCTGATTTTCAATTGGTGACATAAACGGAATAGTTGAATTGTTAAAATTGGTTCGTGGCCATTGATTAACTTTGAGAAATTGAAATAGGTCTAAACCCAGTAATTGTAGTAATAAGTGAGTAGAACCTCCATTGTTTTGTTTTATTTCCTAAAGCTTGACATTTGAGGGGGTGATGTTAAAAAAGTTTTTGAAGAGTAAGTTGGAAAGGAGTTGTTGAGTAAAATGGAGCTTTTAATGCACTTTTCTATTATTTAGAATCCGTTTGGAAGCTGGAGTTTTTTGTTTTTACTACAATGTGACTGAGCGAATTGCGTTGACCAATCATTTTAGTGATTAGTGCGGCTGTTCTACATAACACACACACACACACCTTGGAGACCAGACTTTAAAATCTCCGCAAGCCCAGTCGGCTGGTGTAAATGCCAGATAGGAATTCACCCTTTTACTGCTCCGAAGCATTTTCAACTGTCTGGGTGAGGAAAATGGTTTAAGCAATGAAGCAATGGTGAGAGAATTACGCAATCCACAGTCTTCATGTTAAAACTTTTTGTAAGACTGCACGATTTGTGTAAATACAACTCTGGGGGAAAATAAAGACCAGTTCCAATTTTCTAGTTTTTCTTTTTTTTTTCTCGTTTTAAAATATGAGAACTATAGTAATAATTACATGCTATTGATCTTCTTTCAGCTGCTCTTGGTCTGCATCTTCAACTTTGTTTTCATGCCAGATACCATTTCTGAATATTTTGCACTAATATGTGCATCTAGTGGCTAGAGTGGCATCCTGCTAACCAGCAACTCCAAGATTGAAACCGGGAAGTTAAGATTCAATGTTTGCATGCGGTGGCAAATCCCATTATTCCAACAGAGTAGCCATAATAATAATTATACTAACAATCATAAGCTGCAAATATATTTGAGCCCTGACAGTGTCAAGTGAGCTTTCACCATTCCATGAGACATCGCATTATTCCACTTTCGCCTGAGCTTCCACAACCCCATGAGGCTTTGCAGTAATCAGCTGAAGCATGAGCTTCCACCAGTCCATGATGGACTACAATAACCGGCTGTAGCATGAGCTTCCACCACACAATGAGACACTGCAGTAATCGGCAGTAGCGTGAGCTTCCACCAACCCATGAGGCGCTGCAGTAATAGTCTGTAGAATCAGCTTCCACCATGCCATGAGACGCCGCGCTATTCCACTGTAGAAGGGCTTTAAACAGCTGGTTACACTCTGGAACATCCATTCAATTTGCAAAAAATCTCACCTGTTTAAATGCTAATAAATTAAATTAGTCATATATTTAAAAAACAATAAAAAATCCCCATGGTATTAAAGTGGTCTCTTATTTTTCTCCAGAGCTTTATGTGATCAGAGGGGCAGCATAGACTTGCTTATAATCATTTTAAATAAACAGTCAGCCATTGGCTAGGATATTACCAAAATTTTACTTCTCACTGTTGGATTGTTCGATTATTATTCTGTGCATGTGAACTCACTCTGTCGTTTCTGTGCGGCTTTCTCTTTGGATATTAAGGATGTACACTAAACAAGACCACAAGGAACAGTTTTTTTTCCTTTTTTAAAATTAGAAATGACAGACAATCTTGATAGCAGAATAGCGGGAGCAATCACAAAACTTCAATTATTCTTAATTTTCCCTTAAAGACTAAAATAAATAGATGCATTAGTTACATTTCCAGGGTTTAAATGTTTTGGACAATTTTGCAACTCCTGGGTTTTTTCCTCTTGACTGCAGGTTTTAAAATCTTATGACATCATTGTTTCGTTGTTGCTTATACGTAAATATTTTTCATAAGCAATGACAATTTTTTCCAAATGACCTCTTATTTATTGTAAGAGCATCTAGTTGCATCTGCCTGATTAAATGGAAACTCTTTAGACTGTTTTACCTGTTTCTGCGTTGCCAGCCTGCTCCTTACTCTTCACCTGGAGGTGATAACAGGATTCAACCAACACCCTCATCATCCATGAATTGATTTTGCTCTTGTGGATAAAATGGAGCACATAAGAACGACAGGCTTGACAATATAGTCTCAGAACGACTTGAATGAGTTGTACATTTAATTTAAAGGCTAGAAATGAAACCGCTTTCATGTATTTTCAGTAGTCTGTAACCGTGTCGTCCCTGAGTATTTGCAGTTTTGTCCTTGCTTCCAGTTTATATATGGATATATATATATATATATACTTTGAACAATCCCAATTCAGCAACCAACTTGAAAGCCCACATTCGTTTTTTTACTGTCTTCCATCGTTCCACTGAAGTGGAAATCTTCCTCGCTCGCTCTAGATCTTCCCTAGTGCATCGAAGGCATGCTTTCCGCCGTGTTTCGTTTTCATCTTCTTCCTGAATAACTGCACTTTCTTCTATAGGCTAGTTAAACTAGCTGTTGTAAATAGTGTATAGATAGGGTCTGTTGTACTGTGTTGAATTATATGGTATAAATATTGGTGTAAAAACATTCGGCTTGCGATCTATAACGATGCATTCTGTATTGTACTAGTTATGTTTTCAATTTAAGCAGTAGTTCAATAAATATTCACGCTCTCAAGACGTGTGCTTATTGCTTATTTGTGTTTATTGGAAAAGTTGTCTTGATTTTCATTACCACAATTCATGTGGTAACATAAGCTAATCTTTCAAGCTGTTTCTGCATTTCATTTATTTTCATTTAATCTAAATGTTATTTATTATTAATCATGTTTCTTGCCACAACTTGAATGAGTTGTACATTTAATTTAAAGGCTAGATACAAACCATATTTTAAGGTATTTGATACTGAAATATTTTCCAAAAAAAGGGTGGTCCAAAAGATGATCGATCAATACACCAGTAAGAATTAGAACTTCAAGTATATATATATATATATATAATATGTGTGTGTATATATTCATACATACACCATACTATTTATTAATAACATTGGAACTATCTTTGGTTTAACAAGTAATATGAAAGTAGCTTTTTTAAGAAATCAGGATCACCTGCTCCCCTGTCTTACATCCTTAAAATCCTATAATACGTTCTGTTTCTACGTTTCATATTACTTGTTAAACCAAAGATAGTTCCAATTGACCTTGGTTTTATGGTAGACTATATAACCATGTACCCGATTTTGTCCATTAGAAAACATCAGGTTCAATCTTTGTCTAATGCTTTATTTTTTTTTAAATAATAATGTCTTGATTAAATTGGTTTTGGTACAAAAGCTGTATAAATTTTCAGAAATTATGTAATAAAATCATTAAAACATTTAGCAACATTGTTGAAGAGGAGATGCATGTTTCCTTCCAAAGCCCTGGGTGAAAGATCTAAAGAAGCATCCAGACTATTAAAGCATTTAGTCCATATGCAAGAGTCTGTGCACTGTTGCACACTTTAGAAATTGTTTGAAGGAATAATGTAACGCAGCTATTTGGTATTCCCTGTGCCATTGTTGTGAAAAGAATAGCGATATTACAAAATAGTAACTTTCCAGACAATTTAGTTGCAATGTGTTGCATTCTCAGTCATTTCAGTCATTTTATTAAAGACGACCAATTGATAGTCTTCGTTGTGCAATCACATTGATGTGTGCATTGCAGTTAAGCATTTAAAAAAGCATTTGAAAGCTTGTGCACCCAGCTGGAGTAGTGAGATTTTTTCAGTTAGCACAGCAGTAATGTGAGTCTGACCAGCCGATCGTCTTAGCATCACTCTAATCACTAGGATGCACAAACCAGTGCCAGCCAGGATAAAAAGAAGGGTTTCGTCAGAAAGGGCATCCGTTAAAATAATAATAAGTTACACTTATATAGCGCCTTTCACAATCCCAAGGACGCTTTACATGGCAGACATATGCATGTAAAAAAAGTAATATTCCTATGTAAAGCACGAGCACTGAGTTTATACTTTTAACTTTTGGTTGCCGTACCAAGCGGAAAATAAAAGCCTTAATTATCAGTTAGTTATCCTTTCTAATCTTGAACCAGTCAGAGCTTGATACTTTACAGCTCCCCACAAACAAACTCTCGTCCTGATGTTTCCATGCTTGTTCTGACTATTTGGATTATTCCGGCAGTCTTTGAGGTCATTTAGACTTCTTTTTATAAAGTGCGCCTTCCTAAAAACTATATTTAGGTTTTTAACATTGTAGAGAGAAGCTTTTAATTCTAGTTCACTGGATTTAATCTATACCTAGTCTTAATTTACTCCCAATACTGGTTCCTAACAAACAAGTCTTTTCATTCGAATAGTTTTAGCAGTAGTGTGTGTTACCTGCTCGCGTAACACTAAAGCTTTTAACCAAGTTCAAGAGGAATTGATCAGGTTTTCTTTTTCAGTTAATGAGCTTATGTGCCGAGGCAAAGGCTGAATTATGTTTCCAAGTTAAGAATCTTTGTTGAGTTTGATTGCATACGGTATGTACTTACGCTGTTTCATGTTTTGTCTGATTAATTCTTTTGTGTGTATCAATATGCACCTATTCCTGCATTCTATGTATTCACCACATGCTGGTGTAGTAAAGCATTCATATTGAAATAAAAAGATTTTTTTTGGTATGATGTGCAGTGATTTGTGCAGATGGTGCTTTGCATTGTCTTGTTATGAACGTCTCTGGAGAAGACAGTTGATGTTGCTCTACCATCTCATTGTGCTTTTCTGCATGATTATTGCTGCCATCACAGAAGTTTAATTTATGTTTGCCAAGGGCACTGGCACAGCACCACAGCCTGACAGACACTGGCTTATTTGATTTACAGATACCCGTCTGAATGGTTCTTTGTCTTTTGTTCAGAATCTAAGAATCAGAATTTCCAAAATTTTGACCACAATACACATTACCGCTGTGTGATGGTCCATTCTAAACATAGAAATCGAGACCACTTCTGGACATAGAGCATTTATGTTCAATAAAGTTTTAAGTGTACCCCCTTTACTTGTAACAATGTCGATGGGATAAACAAGCTGGATAGTCTTCCATGGAAAGCATTACGCAATACGTTTAAAAGAAAGAGACTTGACTGAAACTTCTCATTAACCATAATTGGCCATTCCTTATAAATTTTTCCCATATTTTCCTTTCCTTGTCTTTTTGATGTATCCTTGCACTCCATCCTCCTTAAATTCTCCACAGCTTTTTATGTGTGGAATTTGGCTAGCCTGATCGAAGAGGAAGCCCCCTTGAACACAAGCCAAGTGGCTTTCCCTTTCCTTCCAATCTCATAATGACTTTGTTCACTACACAAGTGATCTACATCAGTAAAGCTTTTACACTTACCACTTCATAAGCTGGAGCAACTTGTCATTTACATTTACATCCTATCGTAGCTTTTTTTCAGACACTTCTGAGGCATTACAGACCCAACCTAAATGTAGTTGTCTATATGTCACACCACATAATAAACAGTAAAACATATTCATCGTTCAACTATTCAATGTTAGCTTTACAGCTTTGTGCTGAATTATGAAATTGCCTTTGCATTAATCATTCTATCAATGCATTACAATCAATGCCACTGCCCACATTCGATTACATAAATACTTCATACCACCACATCACTGCACCACTTGTCTAATCCAGTGATTATTCTTAAGCCTACAATAGAATAATGTTATTTGACTTTGCCCGCATTAGAGCAATATAGCCATTACACCAGATCTTTTCTTGTTTAAATGTGAATGCGTTCAAGCTTTTACTTAAATGCCCCAGGATAGCTCTTCTCCAAGTAGTTCCAAAAAGAATGCAATAAATGCACTAATATAATTGGTTTTCAGCTGGTCCAGGACTATGTCTTTAGGTGAACAGAATGTACAAGTTGGGTACAATGACCTAAATACACCATCATCCTAGTTCTAAATATTCTATCAGATCCAGTTCAATCTAGTTTTAAATTACACCATCAGGAACTTACACTTCGCTGCAAAGTGCCTTTATTCTACCTAAGAAGCACCTAACATTGTTTTACGCTGTCTTAGGGTCATAGTTGACATCCTTGACTAGACTTTTTGTTCTCTTTCTTATCATTTTTTTTACTCTAGTTCTAACCTCTAATTTTATCTACTATGTGTGAATCTTCAGTTGTGATAGTGGAAAGTCCCATTGCTTCACCTGGGTGGCATTTGGCATCTATCTGGTTAAAGGCAGAAAGGTTTTATTAAACATCTGGTAGGGGATGATTAAGCATTTATAGTAGGTATTACCTGGTAAACCAAAATTATGCTTGTAATCGCAGGACAGGACATGGGCATCTTTGCACTGACTTGCAAAACCACATCTGTGTAATACAAGGTAGGTTTCAATTTCTTATGACTTTTAGTTTTATAACTAATATTTGTTTTTCCATTCAGATAGTATTAACATTTTCAAAAACCAAAGGCTATGATGTTAAACAGCTCGTTGCAAGCTAGCTGTTCATTTCTTGGTTACTTCTCAATTGTCTTCTGAACTGAACTATACTAGTTAGCTTATATTACTTTCTCTTACAATATGTGCTTTTAAATGTTTGGAGACACAGACAGGGCTTGGTGTATGAGACAAATTCACTTATCCTAGGTAAGAGGTGCATAAAGGGACAGTGTAGCCTAGTGGGTAGAGCGTTGGGCTGTGAACCCAAAGATTGGGGCTTCAGGTCCAGGCTCTGCTACACGGCCACTGTTGGGTCCTTGAGCAAGACCCATAACCCTGTCTGCTCCAGGGGCGCCGTACTGCGACTGAACCTGCATTCTGACCCCCAACTTCCAGACAAGTTGGGATATGCGAAGAGAAACATTTCATTGTACTTCTAAATATGTGTAATGACAAATTTAAAGATACCGATTACCATCATTGAGTGAATAGTATAAACAAGACCTACAAGTACTACCATGAATCCATTATTCCCAAGACTAGAACCAAATTGAGCATCAAGGTTGGCTTTCTGGATCCTACACTAGACATCCAGTAACGGGTGGCATGCATTATTAAGTCCGTGTATTATTAAGTCTGCATGATATATATGACATTCTATCAGGAACTTTATTACTTCAAGTTAGTCTGTGCTGAATATGGATAATATTAGCTGGTGGTCATAATAATGGACCAACTCAGAACTCGACCGTGAAGGATACATTCATTAGATTCTCATCTCTTCTAAGTCTGGTACTGTAAGTCAAAATAACGTTTTTGCTTAGTCAGTTTTACTTTTGTGCTGCACAGCAAAGGCAGACATTATTATGAATATGATATCACATGGAAAACCTTGGATGCTTGTGTTTATAAACTAGAACTTTGCCATACTTGAACTGTAGAATACAATACGCAATTCCTTGCACTGATGCATCTTATTTCTCTAATGAAGGTTTTTCAATTAGTTGATGAGTTTATCAGGTGATTCACAGAAGAACCTTTTAAGACAATATAAGCAAAGAGCATTAAGCATTCGTTCTGCTCCTGTGATAATGGGTCTCACCGGAAGGAACATATCCTGTTTACAGTGAATGAGGTCCTGTGCTAAAGCTTGTTGTCTTCATCAGTCCACAGGACTCTCTTAGGAGTAAAAGAGCCTAAAAGCCCCGATATGTCTTTGATCAGTCATTCAGCATGAAAAAGCTCTCCATGTGCTGTCAGCTATGTTACCAACCCCTCCCTTTTACATTCTCAAAATCATTTGAGGTGAATGAGTGCATCTGGCTTTTATTCTATGGCACCATGCCGTGATATAGAAAACTCAAGTCCTTCTGTTTTTTTCACAGGTTTCGAGAATGAACTTGGACTCAGTATCTGAACACATACTACAAAACATTATTTCAAGCTGCCATTTTAGATGACGCACCTAAAGCATAACATTTGACGGGTTGCTTTGCCAGACTAAACACGGTTCATCTGTAGACTAAACATCAGCATTTAGAGTTTGTTGAGATATCGTTCTTTCAACAGACTGCTTTAAGAAAACATCATTAAAGTGTACATGGATTAAACACTATATGAACAAAGGTATGTGGTCAGTTAGTTTCAGCTACAGTGAACTAACCGTACGAATCAGTTTTTCTCATAAGGTAAAATGTAAAGAGAATAAAATTGTGGTTCGTATGTAGTGAACTTGAAATGATGATGTGTGTTATGTCCAGAAAAGTCATTATAAAAATCAATAAATATTAGATGACACCATTTCTAAACCAGCAGAGCTTAAGTGTCGATGCTGGAAACATAAAGAACACTTAAGGCTTCTCAAGAGAACTGGGGTTGCTGAAACACTGGCGCCCTCTGCTGGTTTTGAAGAAGATACAACAGTAAAAAACAGCTCTGAAATAAAAGAATTCTACAATCGTGTTCTGTATATATAAGCCACTTTAAGCCTCTAACAAAGCTTCCACCAGTTTGCATCAATGGAATAAATTATTGTCTCATTCATAGTTCATATACAGTCCAAAATGCCCCCTGGATAGTTATTCAGACCGAAAAGTAAAGGTGGTACGAGTACTGAAATATTACTTAAGTAAATAACTTGATTAATTTTGATAATTTGAATAAGTTTAACTTAAATTAGAAGCAACAATAATCTTTACTTGAGTAAGAAACATAATAATAATAATAATAATAATAACTTACACTTATATACCGTCTTTCACAAAATCCAATGCCACTTTAAGAGGAAAAGTGTAGCAAAATGAGAAAGAGAATTAGTTGTAGTGAATGGAAGAGAGTTCTAGATCAAGGGCACAGCAACACTGATCAACTAGCCATAGTGCTCGTCCTCGACTTGCTCAACAGGGGTTTCTGCATCTGTTGGTCCTGGATTTTGTAACGTTGCGTTGAGACAATGTCTGTTGTAAAAAGCGTTATATAAATAAAGTTGACTTGACCGGCATCAGATGATGTTAGATAGCGGGCAGGACTGCAGTGTTATAAAAGGTCAGACAGATAGACTTGTCCAATAAGTACATAGCCACTAGGGTGCATTAATCAATGACTTGCAGTTCCTATTCCAAATCCAATTAAATAAGGAGGGTTGTGTCAGAAAAGGTAACCTGCATGATCATGTCAGCTGTGGGATGATGGGACAGCCAAAAGAAATTAAGTACTTTCTTTAATACAATACTTTTTTATTGAGATGAAAGAAGAAAAAACTGTGCAAGAATAATACAGCAGCAACAACATTCTACAAAAAAAGTTTCAGTAAGCGACATGAAACTGGTACAAACACTTTGATAAAAGCCACATGTACTGTATTGAGATTTTAATACTGTATTTAATTTCAGGAACATTTTACTCAAGCCCCGTGTAATATAGATGATACAAACATCAAATACATCTAATATGTGTCATGAGGCCTTTTTCATATCATCGCTGTCCAGTTAAAAACATGTAGCTATTTTGAAGATTGTGGATTTATTTCTTGATGCTTTGATGTGAATATCAAAATGACAATTGAAACGATCATCTTTATAGCGAGTATTGGCTGCTATTCACCAAAACAGTTTTAAAACAACGTTTTATTTTGCCTCTCCTGAAAAGTTTGGTTTTTGGACATGTGTGTCAGACTGTAAAAATGCTTGATAACTGTTCTACATTTTGACCATCGTGATTTCGTGACGTCACCCAGTAAGCTGATTTTCACTTGTTTTATGGCTTATTACACACCATGGCAACTATCATAACACTGGGCAATTAAATCAATAGGGATTAATATTGTCCTAGAGAGCTCAAGTAGTGCAGTGATCTCTGCCAGCCCTCCACACACTGCAGGGCTGGTATCCATACAGACATGACGGGGTACGTCTGAGTATAGATGAATGGCAGAAACCCTGTCCAGGATGTTCACAGCCTTTGTCTAGTGTTCTTTGGTGGAGCGAGCCAGGCCTGGATGAAAATACTTTCAATTAATGTTTTGTCTTTTACATTTCTCATATCAAAAATCATAACTGTTACTATCAGTATTAATTACATGAAAGTTCTCTAACACTGACATTTGACATGATGCAGGATCCTGTTGCAGTAAACTGTTCCTAAAAGTACAGTATGTACATTTCAGTGTTGGACATGTAAAACTTTGAGGAGCGTGTAGTGTTCGCTTTATAGATGACCAGTGTCCTTCATTTGACTGCCAGAATGCTTCTGACAGGTGACAGTAATAACTGTATTTTGTTTTTGATGATACAATGTCTATCTTTTTCTAATCTTTCACACCAAAGCGCGTTTTAAATGCTTCTTGATATTTTCAATGCCACAACAATATCTGTCCATTTCTCTGCTAATCTCGGGGTGATGGTCCAGTTGTTGTCCGAGCACAACGAGAAGTTTTTGCTGCCTTGATGCTGCTTTTGGTCTCCTGCCCAGAACTCTCGGACAGACTGTCTTTGGATCCAGTCTTCATCTGGTAGAAAGAAAAAAACGTTTTCTGAATGGGAACGTGTACATCTATGTAAACAATGTATACATGCCTACATCGATGTAAACAATTTATACTCCAATCACCAAGAAGCGACTAATTGTGCTACACTGAGCTTAGGATTTACGGATTTTGCCGTGAATATAACTAACCTGTGGTGTAGCAGTACTAGATCCGGTTAGGTCTGCAGTACGTGTAACAGGAAGTGGAGGCACCAAGTCAGTCCGAGAACTAGAAAGAAATAATGGTCAACACAAATAAAAATTGTAACTAATCATCAAGTAAGAGTAAGTTGAACCCCCATATGTTAGTGTTTCAATAAATTTAGACCTACTTGACTTCTGAGAGGACCGACCTCTCTCCATCAGAACAGTGCGAGCGACGGTATTGTCGATAACTACGGGGGGAATGAGAGAGCCTGATACGGATGGGATCACCTTGAGTTCTGAAATAAAAGAATTAATAGGAATTCCATTTAATATAGACTTTAGTGAGCAAACTTCTCGTTTTAAATGGAACATATATAAATCAGTAAGTGAAGTTTCCATTATTACAATGTTGTTCCCGTAACAGACAATAAAATGAGTTACTTAACACCAGTTTGATCTGACATGCTCTTTCAGAAACTTCTACTACATACGTAGTTCAGGTGTGCATAATGAGCTGTTTAACTAGAGAGGGTTCTCGCCTTATAACACTTTCTAAAGACCTAATAGGGTGACTTGAACGCTTCTACATAAAGTAAATACGTTTCACTGACGAGCCTGAACTTAAAGCAAGTAAATACACTCGTTTATACTATATGTCAATAATAATATTGTGTATATATACATGTATACATTTACATTTGTAACTTTCCCTACTGTTGGACTAATAAATGTTATATATTTTCTTTTTATGTTATACATACATAAACAGTATTATATTTTTATTTTAAATATACATCAATTATGTTTGAGTATATTGGATAATGAGCATAATTTCATTTGACATGTTTGATGGCCAGTTGTAGCTTGTTTAAGTAAAGCTGTAAAACATCAATGTTTTATTGTTCTACTACTAGCAACAACAATTTTATCACCTATAAAAATATACTAAATCTAATAAGTTGTCTTATCTCACATTGCAAAAAGTAACGAAATAAATACTTTACCTGGTAATTAGAGAGAGGTAACTATAATGATTTAAATAACATGCCGAACACTGGCTTATATCTACATTTGGAATAATGGTTATATATTTATAATTTGTTATATATATTCTACCTAAAATATTTAACAAATACAGTTTTATTTTTTTATTGAATATGTGAGACTTATTTTCAACTGTAAAAGTAACTTTTTAGGTACTCCAGAAGATCAAATCTCATGGTACTTGCTTACTCTACTTTCTTGTATGGAATCTCTTTCAGCTGTTCATCACTGAGTCCAGATGGATCCACCAGCTCCTTTCTACAAACACACACACACACACACACACACACACAATATTAATCTTTAATTTGCCATTAGAACAATGTGCTGGGCATCATGCTAAATTAAAATGCTGAATGCTTTAAAGTCATTTTTCATGTACATATACATATACGGGACATAGCTTTGGTGGAATGTGCTTTACATTAGCACCTAACAGCGTATGTAGGAAGACTTACTGAATATGCTTCCATAACTGCTGCTTAGCTTGCACATCTGGGCTTCTTCTACAAAAAAAGAAAGACGTCAACACACATCTGGAGGCTCTACACAACTATAGAAGTGAAAAGTGTGAACACTGATACTAACGATCGAGAGCGATGCCGTGACCTCCGATTGTTTGGGTCGGGAATTTTTTTTTCTTTTTGTCTGCGTTGCACGGCCTCCCACTGTGGGCCAGAATCGACCATTTCATTTTCCTGTCGGGACCTACGGTGGACATGCGTACGGACAGCATTGTGCACGAGTTACCACAGTTTCTATAGAAAGACCACCAAGAATGAATACTGTTCGGACAGTTTGTCATTGTGATTGGTGAGAATCCTTACCGGTTCCTCTTTTTACGATGCTCTCTATTGGAGTTCTCGGATTCGCTGCCACTGCTGGTGTTGCCACGGGAACGTGACCTACAGGGGAAAACAAGAGGGGTGAGAAGAAGAGAGAATGAGACTTAATCATAATCAGGTTTGAGATGGGTACATTATATAGTTTGATTGTGTCGTATTAATCTACTACTTCATCCTGGTCAAAGTCACAGGGGATCTGGTTCATCGGTGGTGGCCTAGAAAGGTAGAGCTTTGTGACAGTAATTGAAGGGTTGTGAGTTTGAATCCTAGCTCTGCCATGCAGCCACTATTACATGCTTGACCGTGCATTATGCCCCCAGCTTCCAAATGATCAGGGAAACATGGGGAAGTGAATTGTGTGATAACTGTGTATTTGTACCACACATGCGAACATACAAACTCCACACAGAAAGCCCTGGATCGCTTAACCCAAGAATATTGGGACATCTTGCTGTGAGGCGACAGTGCTAATCATTAAGCCACCGTGCCACTCTGTATCTTTTGCTAAGAAAGGTCATTATATCAGTTAAATTATTTGTAAGATTATAATAAATTACCAAACGTCCGTTGTGTAATTGTTGTGTACAGTGTTGCCAGATTTCGCTGTTGTTTTGACACTGAATTTTGCCAACCCTGATCACCGTACCAGCATCCCAGATGTGATTAAAAGGTAGCAAATTACAATTCTTACAATAAAACATATTGAAGGTAAAGCAAATGTACACATCATAGAATCTACACCAAAAAGTACCACAAAAATACACAAAAATACCCAATTACAGTAAAGCGAGATACGTTCCACCTGCTTGCTCACCTCCTGTGATGCTTGCTAGATGGATCGTCAATATTCTGGCCTTTCCTGTGGAAGCACATAATGAGAGCAGGATAGAGTCAATCCGGCTTCACTTACCCTCTTTTATTGCTGTAGATCAGGGGTCACCAACGTGGTGCCTGTTCTAAAAATAGCTGCATATTTTGCATCTTAATATTTATTTGATTCCTACTTTGTTAAATGATTGTTGAAAATGATTGTGAGAAATCATTGACATGATCAGCATCTTCACATAGATGAAT
>JAOUQU010000006.1:2180856-2198549 GCA_028566735.1 Ammoglanis amapaensis
GGTGGTTGTCGTCAGGAAGGGCATCCGGACGGAAAACTCTGCTCCAAACATTAACGTCCTACCCCAGGAACTGGGAACACGGATGATAAACGAATAGATAGAAATTGTTTAGTAAACGCGATTAAAACAGCATTAGCTTAGAAGTTATTGGTTACAAATGTGAAATTTGAGAGAGTGAAACGATTAACTTCTTTTCATGTGAGAGTGATTGTGTGCAAAGGACTTCAGAGGCATCTTATGTAGAGCCTATAAATTTGTTTAAAATACGTATAATGTGTCCCCTTGTGTGGGTGTCCTCTTGGAGTTCGTTGGAAGTAACTTGACTGTTTGATCCCTTTTATGACAGGACAGGTGGTCAAAGTGAAAATGTTACAAACCTAACTTAAATAAGAATTCGAGTACATGTTGCGGCTCTCTAATGCTGAAAGAAATGTAGTTTCCCAGTGTTAGTTGGTTGACTGTGACCCTTTTTGGTTACTGTGGCTATACAGCATGCAGCAGTAGAGAATTGGAAATTAATACATTGGAAGAAAATGCAGATGTCTCTCTTTCTGTATTAATGTATCAATGTATGTGTTGCTTTATTAATTCTGTTCATCATTCAAGCTGAATCACTGGTCACTTGTGTTTTTTTATGTATGTTTTAATTACGATTGTCATTTTTTTAAGTTCTCTTTACAGGCCGACATGACTCGTAGGCAGCTGGAATACGAAGCTCGGCAGATCCGTGCCGCGATGGAGGAGCAGCTGGGCACGTGTCAGGACATGGAAAAAAGGGCACAGGTATGATGGGTAGTTTAATACTTCAGATGCTACATCTTGTTTTTTGGTGGTACTAAAGGAACAGGGAAAGTTTAATGCATTTGTTTCAGAACAATGAACGTAATAGACACAATAGATTTTAATAACTGCCCATTTTGTAACTTGTGTCTGTAGTTTAAAAGCAGTCAAATTATATTACCAAGAAATATTAGTTGTTATGATAAATTATTTTTTGTTTATTTTTTTAGATGAAATATTTTAAACTGCTCAAACAGGAGTGATTTCAGTCTGGATTTAAAAGTGTCCAGTTTAACAACAGCTTGTTTAGTCTTTACTTTGAGCAGGACTAGCTGACTGTTTCTTTACGATATAAGACTTCTGCTCGGCTCTTATCACTACAGCAAATCAAAAAAGTATGCTGCTCCTAAGTCATATAGACATTTAAAGACGAGTAAGAAAACCTTAATTTATTCTGTGACTTCCTGGTAACCAGTGTAAGGAATTAAGAATGTGGGTGATGTCTTCTCTTTTACTCCTAGTGTGAAATATAGAACTGTAATGAAGGCCCTTACTTTGGGCCTCAACTGTGGCGACTTCTTGGTATAGTGTTTGTGGTATCTGATCACTTGTCTAGTGCCTTTACCAGCTCGGTTGTTAAGCTATCAGTTCTTGAAGATCTACGTGTGGACTTCACACTAAAACTAACATGGTGGAGTTTTTGTTATTTGTTTTTCTTTCATCCAGGTTCGTTTGGTGCGAATCCAGCAGATAGAAAAGGACGTGACGAGGATCAGACAGCACTTACAGCCCCCGCCTGTTGAACCTGAGGTTAGCAGGCAAAACCTACATCAACAGCCGTAATAACCTCCCGTCATTACTACGCGATCACTTAATGGGTGCCTAAAGCGACAGCCAAAAAAAAAGTTTTACATTTTAACATAGTACTGATGTTACAACACTGTTGTGTAGTCAGAAAAATAATATTCAATTGATTAAATTGTTCACCATCACTTACAAAATGTCAATCTGCGTTTTCAATACTGGCTGATTAAATGTATCACGACTTTAGTAGGGATTTAGATTTTTCTAACTGGGTTAAAACCTTTGGTTTGCAAACCAGAACTCTTTATACTGTCTCTTCCACTACTGCTGTAACATCAATAAACAATTTAAGTAGTAAGCTAAAAATGTTGAATATGAAATATTTTCTAAGTCAACTTGATTCATGCATCAATCGTTCAATGAGCTGGTGATCACAGCTCTGACATTGCAAGTCATGTCTCTGTGGACACGCTCATGAGAAGCCAGTTGTTTTTGATTTTATACACGTTAATAATTAGTGTTGTGTGATATCCACATATTTTCATTTTGTCATGTAATCTGCTGAGTTTGACGATCGATGATGGATAATCACAACATGTTATTTATAAACAGCTGACTGCTAAGCTGGAAAAACGAAATGGCTCATAGCATGATGTGTGCAACAGTGAATCAGTACTCTTCACACCATGGGTCGTGTGCTATTTTAATATCATCTTTGTCCAATAGCGTGGAGTTTCAGGTGTAGCTAGAGCAGGGGTCACCAACATGGTGCCCGCGGGCACCAGGTCGCCCGCGGGCCTGTTCTAAAATCAGCTCATTATAGTGACACTTACCAGCAAGCTGCATTAATTTTTTTGGCGCTATTCTTTTTTTAAATCACACTTACATTGGTGTAAATTATAAAATGACAATCTATGTAATATATTTTAGCGAACGCTTAATGTTATGGGTTATGTGTTTGTTTAATGTTACGGGTGCTCTGTTCACATGTTCTAGTTATTCCGTGTGTAGGGAACAAGAGAGTTTTTGGGAGTGAACCTGTGTGCGTGCGTGCGTGCGAGAGAGAGAGAGAGAGAGCGAGAGCGAGCGAGCGAGCCAATGTTCCGGGCGATGTTACAAGGAAAATGATGGTGGAAATGTAACCGCGAGTTATCCGAAGGTGTTGATAAAACTGGACTTTTGTTTACATCCGTCTCATCCTTTCCACATGACCCACAGACGTTACATTATATAATTATTTATTATTTATTATAATTAATTATATAATTATTATTGTGACGTCACAAGCGTGTATCAAACTGGTCGCCCGCCGCATTAGTTGGTACCCCAAAAGTAGCTCTCAGCTTCAAAAAGGTTAGTGACCCCTGAGCTAGATGGATGGATGGGTGTCGTTTTTTTTTCTTTTTGGCTGTTTAGATGTATTAGATGGAGGATGATAAGTACTTTACAAATATTTAAAATATTTAACTTTTTATGATATTTAGAGTTTTATCAATCTGTATTGTTTTTGCCATCACTTCAATTAACGTTTTACATCTAATGTTTTTGCATCTAACTGGGAAAAACATTTGTCGTCGAAATGTGCTGTTGTTGGTAGACTTGGGGAGGAGGTCTTGTTTTTTCTACTGCATTTAATCCTTTAGGCTGAACAAGCATCTTATTTGTCAGAGAGAGAGAGAGAGTACTACAACTGCTTAGTCTAGTGACAAGCCAACCTCTGTGTGTGTCTAGTAGTAATTAGACCTGAATTAGTCCCCTGTTTAGAGTTTTAAGATCATTCTTTGCATGTCAGGTAGATTTTTCTTGGCATTTAATAATTTACTTTAAATCTCATCCATAGGTAAAGCATGACCATGAGGCGGCACAGGCATCTGGAGATACTGGCGTTGGGAGTGTTGCTTGCTCTCAGGTAAGAGCACCCTCTTATCGTGTTCACGTTTGAGGGTAATTTAGCGATGCCAGATTGGGAGCATCTTGAACCTAGTTTTGCTTGACTAGTTAAACTTAGTTCTAAACTCTGACTAACTGACTTTATTTAGCAGGGTTTAAGCTCTACTCGAGATCCGGACACGGTTAGTGAAATGAGTAGTGGGGGAAGCTACTCAGTCCCACGCAGGCTCACAAGTCATTTAGGTACCAAGGTGAGCCAGTCTACACCATAGCCTGCTTTTCAGTCTTTGCCGCAGCGATGGGTGAAGTAAGTATCTTGGTTTTTTTTGTCCCGTTTACTCAGGTGGAAATGGTCTACTCTCTGCTGTCCATGCTGGGTACGCATGACAAAGACGACATGTCCCGCACTCTCCTGGCCATGTCCAGCTCACAGGACAGTTGTATAGCTATGCGTCAGTCTGGCTGCTTGCCGCTGCTCATCCAGCTCCTGCACGGCAATGACAAAGACTCTGTACTGCTGGGCAATTCCAGAGGCAGCAAGGAGGCCAGAGCCAGGGCCAGCGCCGCACTACATAACATCATTCACTCGCAACCAGAGGACAAGCGAGGGCGGAGGGAGATCCGGGTACTCCACTTGCTGGAGCAGATTAGGGCGTATTGCGAGACGTGCTGGGAGTGGCAGGAGAGTCATGAGCGTGGAGTAGATCAAGACAAAAACCCCAGTAAGAAAATTATTTTTTCTCTTGTTATTGATTTTGAAAATATCAACCAAGCAAGAAGACCCAGAGTTGGTCTATGTGGTTTACTTGTTTTCCCTGAATGTATCTTTTCCCTTCCAAGTAAGGAAAATTCGAGACACTAAATTATCTATAACCATGTTTAACTTGTAATTTTATGAACTACTGGCTCTTGTAAGTAAAACTATCCATCCTAACATCAGTGCATCCAAAGTGTGTAAAACATGACATTCCCATAAATAAATGTTCAATCTTAGTTGCCAGTGTTGAACCTCTGATTACAGCATATGCAAAGGTCGAGTATATTGTTTACTAATTTTTATTATACACACACGGGGCGTACACAGAAGATGAGCAGCTTTGCGAAGATGAACTCCCGAACAGGTCGCCAGTCTGTTGCAGATTACAGAGACAAACACATACACGCAGGACAATTGCAGTATATACAACTAATCGGACTGCTGTCTACATTATTTGTATAATGTTGCATTTTTATTCTTGTAGTGCCTTCACCTATGGATCATCAGATCTGCCCTGCAGTTTGTGTTTTAATGAAACTTTCCTTTGATGAGGAGCACAGACATGCAATGAATGAACTGGGTAAGTTTTGTTCGTCACTTGATCCATAATTTCCAAAACGCTGATTAGAATAGCTTACTGTCAGACCATGACACATTTTGGCATTGAAGTTAAACAGATGAATCGTGTAACCTTTAACTACCTGTCCTGCCATCAATGTAACCAAAATATGATTTGCTGGTTACCTAGTTAGCTAACGTCACACACTCAAGCTAGTGCATAGACCTACTTTTTAACAAAAAAAGTTTATGTAGGACTTTACTTAGCCTTTCAAACTTTCGCAAAGTGTCTATATAATGAGTATATTGTTTAAAATAAAAAAGAAGTGAAAAAAAACATTGTAAGGTTGCACAGATCAGCCAACATATTGAATTTTTAAAATGAACTACATGTATTACAATACATCTGATCTGACTCTGTGTGTAGGCGGACTGCAAGCGATTGGGGAACTGTTGCAGGTGGACTGTGAAATTTATGGTCTTACCAGTGACCACTACAGCATTACACTAAGAAGATATGCTGGCATGGCTCTCACCAACTTAACGTTTGGAGATGTAGCCAACAAGGTAGTTTAATGTTAGTCTGTTTACCTAAATAAGAACTAAGGATTGATTTCAAATGACTGATCATCCTGTGTTTTTAGGCCACCCTTTGTTCTATGAAGGGATGTATGCGAGCGATGGTAGCCCAACTGAAATCTGAGAGTGAGGATTTGCAGCAGGTAGAATGTTTCAAACTGTACAGATGAACACTTGTTTCAGTTTTTAAATTCTTATATTTTAATAAGTAGAATAACAAGGTGATCTTTGTTTAGGTTATTGCGAGCGTCTTGAGGAATCTGTCGTGGCGCGCTGATGTGAACAGTAAAAAAACACTACGTGAGGTGGGCAGTGTTAGGGCTTTAATGGAATGTGCCCTTGATGTTCAGAAGGTAAGGTCTCTTGAGAACAATAAAACAATAGAATAAAAACACATTTTTTGTTTCCTTTGTTTCATTGTTGTGCATCTTTTTCAGGAATCGACATTAAAAAGCGTCCTCAGTGCTCTTTGGAACTTATCAGCTCATTGTACCGAAAATAAGGCTGACATCTGCTCGGTTATTGGAGCTCTAGCTTTTTTAGTAAGCACTCTTACATACCGAAGCCAAACCAACACCCTTGCCATTATAGAAAGTGGAGGAGGCATTTTGAGGAATGTGTCAAGCCTCATAGCTACAAACGAGGAGCATAGGTAAACAAAATTTCATTTTATACATTTATATTTTTTACTATTTTCATTAGCTAGTGGTTGCCATTATATCTCATGATTTTATTTATGTTTCATTAGGCAAATTCTGAGGGAAAACAGCTGTCTGCAGACCCTCCTTCAACATCTTAAGTCTCACAGTTTAACCATAGTGAGCAATGCTTGTGGAACTCTTTGGAACCTTTCTGCTCGAAATTCAAAAGACCAGGAAGCACTATGGGAAATGGGTGCCGTTAGTATGCTAAAGAATTTAATTCACTCCAAGCACAAAATGATTGCTATGGGTAGTGCCGCAGCTCTGAGAAACCTCATGGCCAATCGTCCTGCCAAGTACAAGGACACAAACATTATGTCTCCCGGATCCAGCCTGCCTTCACTACACGTCCGAAAACAGAAAGCATTAATCGAAGAACTAGATGCACAGCAACTTTCTGAAACTTTTGATAACCTGGACAATCTGAGTCCTAAAGCCTCTCACAGAAATAAGCCTCGGCACAAGCACAACATTTATGGCGATTACGATGGCGTTTGCCAGACAGATGGTTACAACGCTGGCAACGTTGGTGTCCGCTCACCTTACATCAACACACCAGTTCTCTCCAGTCCATCTTCTCGAGATAATAGAGGGAATCCCGAAAATGTTAGGACGGAGAAAGATAAGAATCTTGATAGGGAGCGAAGAGGTCTGCATCCAGATCCTGATTCTGGAAAAAGAATCGGTATGCAAATTTCTACCACTGCAGCACAAATAGCAATGGTAATGGAAGAAGTACAGAGCGTGCACTTAGGTCTAGATGACAGAAATACGGGATCTAATTCTGACCCTCACGCCGTGCCAGACGACATGATAAGACGTCAGACAGTTCACATGTACACTTTTGGTAAACAAGACACATCGGGCAGACCTGTCCCAATGCCCAAGTTGGAATACAGAGCATCCAGTGACAGTCTAAACAGCGTCAATAGCACCGATGGCTATGGCAAGCGAGGTCAGATGAAACCAGTAGACTCTTATTCTGAAGACGATGAAAGCAAATGCTGTGTATACAGAAAATATCCAGCTGATCTTGCCCATAAAATACACAATGCTAATCACATGGAGGATGACGACGGTGATTTGGACACGCCAATCAACTACAGCTTGAAATATTCTGATGAGCAGCTCAACTCTGGCCGACAAAGCCCCAACCAAAGTGAGAGATGGGCACGACCCAAAATTTTAGAGGACGATCTTAAACGCTCTGATCATAAGCCATCAAGGTCACAAAGCCCTGGATACCCAATGTACCCAGAGGGAAACGGGGATGCTGAAGATAAATATCAGTCTATGTTTGTTCAACAGGATATGCCAGGGGGATTCAGATCAAGAGGGCCGAATGAGCAAAACAGTACTGGGTCCAGTCACGGTATGAACAAAAAAATGAACCAAACAATCTGCACTGTGGTGGATGATTTTGGCGATGACAAGCCAACCAACTACAGTGAGCGATACTCAGAAGAAGAACAACTCGATGAACAGCCTACAAATTATAGCATTAAATTCAATGAAGACCACCACATCGAACAACCTATTGATTACAGTCAAAAGTATTCTGATACTTCCTCCAAGAAATCACTATTTAGTCATTCAAAAACATCTCCTCAGAGCTCTGTCAAGGACCAGTTAAGCCAAGACAATTCATCTTCTGTTTTGTCAATGAAAACTCAAAGTAGGTCTAAACAGCTTCCACCATCTTCAGCTCAAAATCGACCAAGTACTGGCAGGGCTATTCAGAAGACCCCTACAGTCAATCACGAAACACTACAGACCTATTGTGTGGAAGACACACCGATTTGCTTCTCTAGAGGAAGCTCTCTATCATCTTTGTCTTCTGAAGATGAACTGGATAGCTGTAAGCAGAATGTAAATGTTGGGAATAATTACCCAACTGTGTCGGTTTCTGAGAAGCCATCCAATAACGTTACAGATCAGCGTGCAGATGGTCAGTCATCTGGGCATTATGTTAGAATGAAGCCTCCAAGACACCAAGGGCATGTTGGGCACGGAGATGGTTCCAGACATCATAGAGCAGTAGAAGTCTCATCTGGAGTAAAATCCCCATCTAAAAGTGGTGCTCAAACCCCAAAGAGTCCACCTGAACATTATGTCCAAGAGACCCCTCTTGTGTTTAGTAGATGTACTTCAGTCAGCTCGCTTGACAGCTTTGAGAGTCACTCCATTGCAAGCTCAGTACAGAGTGAGCCATGTAGTGGAATGGTCAGTGGAATAATCAGTCCTAGTGACCTTCCAGATAGTCCGGGCCAAACGATGCCACCTAGTCGTAACAAGACTCCACCACCACCTCCTCCACGTTCAACATCTATAAAGCAAAAAGTAACTGTTCTATCACACACTGAAAAACGGGGTTTGGCTCCGAGACATGCAGCTGTCAATGCCGCAGTTCAGAAGGTACAAGTGCTTCCTGATAATGACACATTTTTACACTTCGCTACAGAGAGTACTCCGGAGGGATTTTCATGTGCATCCAGCCTTAGTGCATTAAGTCTGGATGAACCCTTTATTCAAAAGGATGGGGAGTTGAAGATAATGCCTCCCGTTCATGAGGATGATCATATGAACTTTGCAGAACCAGAGAAAGAGGAGAGCAAAGAGAAGCCTTTAGGACCTACTGAGCCTGAGAAAGACATGCTGGATGATTCTGATGATGACGATGACATAGAGATCCTGGAAGCATGTATAAATTCAGCCATGCCAACAAAGTCTTCAAGAAAACCCAAGAAACAGACACCCCAAGCTGCCACAAGAATACCACCACCAGTGGCCCGTAAAACAAGTCAGCTTCCGGTTTACAAGCTTCTTCCTTCTCAAAACAGAATACAACAACAGAAACACATAGTGCTAAGTCATGGAGAAGATATGCCACGTGTTTACTGTGTTGAAGGGACTCCTACCAACTTTTCCACAGCGACTTCTCTTAGTGATCTTACCATTGATTCACCACCAAACGAGTTAGCAATCATTGACATTCCGATGGCCCAAGCGGAGTCGAGACGAGACACCATCCCAGAAGGAAAAAGTGCAGAAACGCAGAATTCTGGTGTATCTTTAAATACACAGAGCACCTCTGCCGAGAACGAAGGGGATGACATTCTTGCCGAGTGTATTAATTCTGCAATGCCAAAAGGTAAAATACACAAGCCTTTTAGAGTGCAGAAAATGTCTGATCAGCCTCAGCATCCACCTACCGCCACTGGTGGTCTTGTTCAGCAAGAGATCGAAAAGAAGAAGCCAACTTCCCCGGTAAAGCCTATGCCACAAAGCAGTGAATATAGAGCAAAAATGATCAAGCGACCAGAACTCTCTTCTAACTTATCAGAATCAGCATCATATGCTGATGAAAACGCTGAAACCAAAAGGACAGACTGTAAAATTGCTCTCAGGGGGTTTGCAGTCAAGCCGGCTAAAGCTGAAGAGAGAGCACGTCCAGGATTCACCTTTGATTCTCCGCACCATTACACTCCAATTGAGGGCACCCCTTATTGTTTTTCACGGAATGATTCTCTTAGTTCACTTGACTTTGATGATGACGATCTTGACCTTTCAAAAGAAAGGGCTGAGCTTAGAAAAAACAAGGAACACCGAAAAGCACCGCCATCAAAAAGCAACATTGAACGTTCTGAAAATGCCAATAGAGTGACTACTTTTCAAAGTCCCTCAGCGAAGCCTCTTCAAAATTCTGGTTACTTGATGGCATCCAAAGAAAATACAGGACCAGTACCTGATGAAAAGCAAAATTTTGCCATTGAGGATACTCCTGTTTGTTTCTCAAGAAATTCCTCTCTGAGTTCACTAAGTGACATTGATCAAGAAAATAACAACAAAGAATGTTCACACAAAGACAACCCATCTCAATTGGAAATTCAAAGGCCTCAAGTGTCAGGTTATGCCCCAAAGGCCTTTCATGTTGAGGACACTCCTGTTTGTTTCTCTCGAAATAGTTCTCTTAGCTCACTCAGTATTGATTCTGAAGACGACCTTCTACAAGAGTGCATTAGTTCTGCAATGCCCAAGAAAAAGAAGCAGCCACCAAGAAGTAAGAGTGATGAGCACGAAGTTAAAGAGGAGGAAAGTCTAATGGCCGATGGCATTTTAGCTGAAGAGCCAGACCTCATTCTAGATCTCACAGATACCCACAGCCCTATTTCAGAGCAAGCATTATCACCAGACTCTGAATCGTTTGACTGGAAAGCAATTCAAGAAGGTGCCAATTCAATTGTTAGCAGTTTGCACCAGGCTGCTGCCAGTCTGTCTCGACAGGGTTCCTCAGATTCAGACTCTATTCTTTCTCTTAAATCTGGCATATCTATTGGGTCCCCATTCCATCTGCCTACAAATCAAGATGATAATAAGATTGCTACTCAAAAAGGACCAAGAATCTTAAAACCTGGCGAGAAGAGCATTTTGGAGAACAAAAAGAAAGACGAGGAAGCTGCAAAAAGTTTAAAAGGTGGGAAAAAAGTGTATAAAAGTCTGATCACTGGAAAACCACGACCAAGTGTTGATAGTGTAGCCTCTCAACAGAGGCAATCTCAAGCTACTGTGGTTCCAAGAGGAAGAACAATGGTTCATGTGCCTGGAGTAAGAAGCAGTTCTCCAAGTACTAGCCCTATACCCAAAAAGCCTCCTGTGCGTGGCCAGATTACAAAACCATCGATCCAGGGACCAAATTCGGGGAACTCACCAAGAAATATAAAGGCACCACCAAAGTCAGATCCTAGCCCAGCTAGAGAATCACCTGTACCTCATGGAGGATCAAACAAAACCCCATCACGATCAGGATCCAGAGAGTCCACACCATCAAGACCATCACAACAGTCTATGGCTAGACCCATGCAGTCCCCTGGTCGAAACTCTGTCTCTCCAGGGAGGAACAGCCTAACTCCCAACAAATTTTCCCAGATTCCTCGTACTGTTTCCCCAAGTGCTGCATCAAAACCCCCAGGCTCTGGCAGGATGTCTTATCCTTCTTCAGGAAGACCGCTCGGCCAGCAAACTCCACCAAAACAAACTGGTCTGCCAAGAAGTGCCAGTGCCATACCAAGGAGTGAATCTTCAACCAAAAGTCTAAGCCAATCTGGAGCCACTGGCCCCACAAAAAAGACTGATTTCTCTCGAATGTCTTCTACAAAATCAAGTGGGAGTGAATCAGACCGATCAGAGAAACCTGGACTTGTTCGTCAGTCCACTTTTATCAAAGAGGCTCCTAGTCCAACACTTAAAAGGAAATTAGAAGAATCTGCTTCTTTTGAGTCCTTGTCTCCTTCTTCTACCAGCCAGTCTCAAACACCTGTATCAAGCCCATCTTTACCAGACATGTCTCTTAGTTTGCCCTATCAAGCAGGCAATTGGAGAAAGTCCCCTCAAAGCCAAAACTCATCCGAAAATGGAGATGGGAAGTCGCCTAAACGTCAGGACATCTCCCGGTCTCATTCAGAGAGTCCCTCAAGGCTCCCTGTTAACAAAACAGGGACATGGAAAAGGGAGCACAGCAAACATTCATCTTCTCTTCCAAGGGTTGGAACTTGGAAAAGAACCGGTAGTAGTTCCTCCATACTGTCAGCATCGTCTGAGTCCAGTGATAAAGGCAGAAGTGAAGATGAACGGCAGCCAACTAGCACATCTCAGCGATCTGGAAAAAACAAAGAAGGTGGATTAGAAAGAAAAGGAACATGGAGGAAGATGAAAGAAAATGAAACTGGTACATCCTTGACTCTAGACTTAACGGCTGATTCAGCCGGTTTTGGCACAGCACATCAGATCAGTGGAATATCATCCAAATCTGAGGATGTGTGGGTGAGAATTGAAGACTGCCCAATTAATAGCCCTAGGTCTGGCAAGTCACCGACCGGAAACACTCCTCCAGTAATCGACAGCTTTTCTGGAAAACTACATCCCAGTGATTGGGACTTGACAGAAATGCAGCATAAGCAAACAATAATTGAACAACCAGCCAGTCGGCGTCCTGGATCAGAAACTAACCTGAACTTGATGAGAAGTTGTGAGAGCCTTGAGAAAAAATTGACCAAACCGGTTTTAAGCCATCCCAATATTGCCACAGAAGTCCATGAGCTCACCATTGCGGAGCGCACGCCTTTCAGCTCAACCAATTCCAGCAAGCACAGTTCCCCTAGTGGGGCTGTCGCTGCTAGAGTTAGTCCTTTTAATTACACACCAAGCCCTAGAAAGAGCAGTGTTGAAGGTCTTACACCAAGACCATCTCAGATCCCTACTCCAGTTAGCAGTAATGTCAAGAAGAGAGACTCTAAGAGTGACACAACTGAGAGTGGATCCTATATCGTCACTTCTGTGTAAAAAAAAAAAACTTTGTGTATCAGACATAATCATACTTGGCTTGGAATCATTTAACTTTGGTTTTTGGGGGCGTCTTGTAGTTAAATGAAATGTATGACTGTACTTTTGCTGGTAGGCTTGTAACAGGTGCACTTGGGTAAAGAGAGTGTAGGACTGCAAAGGGTATTATTTGTACAGATTTAATTATGTATATATTTAATTTAAACTGACATTAAGATATCTTGCTCACCTTGACCTAGATAATGCCGTATTTAGGTTGGTGAGATACCTTTGGTGGACCTCATTACTAATTACATAAAAAATGTACATCTTGATTAATTCCATTCTACTTATTTCTAATTGCCACTTATCATAGGATATGACCTGTTCTTGCATGATCTGATCCAATGTTCTGCTGTTTCTTCGAGGTGGACACATGCTGTACTGTTAGCTGTAGCGTAATCTTTTACACTTTTGTCTGTGCTTTTCTGACTTCTGAAAAAAGGCTGATATTTACGGTGGACATAGATGATATAAAAGCTAGATAGATTCATTGCTCTGATGTTTGTGTATACTGTTTGCAGGTCAGCTAAGTATCTTCAAAATGACAGTTTGGTCTTGGAAATAAATGAAGTTATTTCTCATTTAAATTATTACTGTAGGGTTTGGTGTTTGTACCCTTTTTTTAAAAAACGGTTTACATTTTACACTTTATTTAAAGTTATTGATAAACCACATGATCCACATCCATATAAACTCCTATGACAAAAAAACTTGAATTGCTGTTTTTTCCCAACAATAAATTAGGCTGCTGTTTAAAATGCATTTTAAATTAAAAAGCAAATCGACATAACCCGAGTATTTGGTGCGTGTTGAATAATGTGTGTAATGAACCAGAATGTTTACATACCTTATGATTTTTGTTTTCATTGCCTCTCAATAAAGTGTAATAACTAAAATGGCTTTTTATTAATGTTGCTCTGATCTGTGTCCTTTCATCATGTACTGTGGATGTCTCTGTTTTTGTCTTTGTTTTTTAAGTAGTTGATTGGAGATGATTAATTAGCCTGTCGATATAAAACGGTTGCTAAATTGTAGGGCCAGTTCCAAATTTGGGTCATCCAGAAGGAACAAGATAAATGGTCAATAGTCTCAGAATCGATGGATGATTGATACTACAGTATACATACAAAGTTTTGGATTGCGTTCGAGTTTGTAACGACGATAATTATTTACAGTTATGTTGCATGATCAAAAGGGAAGGAAAGATATTTTCACGCTTAGATGTCTGGACTGCCCAAAAAAGAACGGCACTAAATAAATGTAACTGTTGTGTATCTTAATTAATTTATTTTTTTTTGCATAAAAATGATTATATGCAAAAATTTAAAACATGTCTGATGGCACAGAGGGATAATCTGCTAGCACAATTCTGTAAGGGTTACAGCATTATCACCAGACTGGCAAACAGACTGAAACTAAGACCTAACACTTTGATGGTTGCTTGGTTCCGAATGCTAAACTTGCTAGTATGCAAAGAGGAACTGGGGAGGGAGCGGGCGGGTGGGTTGACTTAAAAATCAAAAGCAGTGCAAGGATTGTACGAAGTCACATCAATCTGTCTTTAATATAAAAATAAAAAGGCTTTCCATTTTAGCTTTGCAGACTACAAACTTGATCGGTCTTGTGCCACCAATGGGTACTATCTGACCCTATAAAGGTGGGTGCTTGCACAGCCCTGTGTGACAAAATAATTCAACCCAAATCTAACCCAACAAAACAAATCTATAAACCACTAGGCTACACCGTCCGTAATTAAATAATTATTATTTATCTAGTAGTTATTCTTGTACCGTGGTTTTAAACATTTCTGCACTGATTTGTGATGGTAGATTTTGGTTATCGATTAGGATCCTTATCCTAATTACTTAAAATGTTTCTTCTTATTTTTCTTCTTATATTTATTATTGATATTAGTGATTTATTATTATTTAATAAATAACTTCAAGAAATAGTTTTTATGTCGTGAAGTTGGGTTGTGAGATAGCACCCTTGTAAAAAGCTGATGAGATGTCTGGGTGGATCGTGTCGTCATTCTGTCAGCAGTTGCTCAAAGTTTTTCTAAAGACATTTTCCCCTGTTTCCTGTCAACGTGGAGCTGAAATGTATGAAGTTCTTGTTCCTTTGAAGTGGGTAAGTTTACTTTTGCTCTCTTTAATTTGTATACCATACCAATATTGATCTTGAAGAAAATAGCAGGCAAAATTATTATAAGTAATTACATTGCAACATAGTTTAATGGTCACTTAATCTGAAAATGACTTTGTAAATGTAATTAAACCATAGTTAGCAATGCAACACCATGCATTTGTTTTACAAAATAAATAACATATACGTGTACTTTTTAAAATTGTGATAACTTTTCATGTAAAACTTTTTTGATGTTTATGTCTAGGCTGGACACAATCTAATTGTGTCTTTCACCCGATACAGCCTGTAGATCACAAAATACAGTTTTAAAAGAGCATTAAACAGTAACAGCCAATTCAGAACGATGCTGCTGCTCCGATTCTAACCAGGACTAAGATAACAGAGCTTATCAGTCAAGTTCTAAAATCTCTACGCTGGCTGCCAGTCAGTTTCAGAATAGAAACTTGCTAGTCTATAAGTGAACGAACTGATTTGGCCCAGAATAAATATCTGACACGTTTAGAGAAGTTAAACCCAGCAGATCTCTTACATCCCTGGACTCAGATGAACTATTTGAGTCCAAACTAAACAGGGTGACGCAGCCTTTAGTTGTAATGCTGAACAAAACTGGAACAAACCACCAGAAGACACTTCTGAAATGCAGAACCAGTTTTCAGTTCTTTCCTCTTCTCTCATGCCTATAACTGAGCTCTAAATTATGCTCTTACATTTACGAGATTTTTTATTTTGTTATTTTTTATAGCATATTGTAATGTTGTTTGAAATGAGCCTTTCTGAGGTTGTAGCTCTAGATTTACAAAGGGTTGCAAATGTTTTAATGCATTTAAATGCTCCCCCCATGTGAAGCATTTTAAATTGTAACTATGTATAAACTGTGCTATACAAATAAACTTGCCTTGCATATGTTCATGTTGAATAAAAGAGGCTACAGGATAGCCCTCATCTCTGCCATGAATAAATCTGCACCTGCGTCTTAAGTAGACCGACATGTTAGACTGATGCAACACCCGAAAGCCACAATGTTGGCTATTCTTATTTCATTTCTAGTTTCATTACTGTTCAGAGTATTTTAGGATTCAGCTGATGAAGCATATTTGTGTCATTATGCTGTGAACATAGTCATGGCATTAAATAAGAGACCAACCACTTCATAATTTGACATTTTTTTGAAAAACTAATTTAAAACATCTAGTATAAAGAATAGAAAAACTTTTTTCCACAGCTGTATAATATAGACACAAATATATTTGTTAATGTATTGTTTAATTGGGATGATTGGAAGCTATCTAGTGAAAAAAACCTCAAGATGCACCCTTCACCATGATATGTATGGAGTACCCTATTTTTGTACTCAACTGTCTGTGTAGGACAATTTCACATTTCCGATCAACCTTGTGCATGTTTTTGGATTGTGGGAGGAAACCGGAGTACCAAGAGGAAACCCACGCTGACACGGGGAGAACATGCAAACTTCGCACAGAAAGTCCCCAGCCTGACCCGGGGATCGAATCTGAGACTTCTTGCTGTGAGGCGACAGTGCTATAACCACTCAGCCACCGTGCCGCCTTCCTTGTATCTGGGTATCTTAAGAAATTATTTTTGACATGTCATGGGTCATTTGATTTAACATGTTGTAAAGTCTAACCTGCTTGTTTCTACCACAATAGGACTGAAAGCTGCATATCAGAGCTGGATTTCATGAACGTTGCACAATGAATACCAGCCACTATTATGACGAGGAGACCTTTTTCTATCAAAGTGTTTTATCTGAGGAAGCAAATAAATCTATAAAAATTGTATCGCTGTTATTGTACTGCCTGACATGTCTTCTCGGATTACCTGGCAATACTCTTGTGGTGTGGATTGCTGGTGTGAAGATGAAAAGAACTGTGAATTCTGTCTGGTTCCTAAATCTGGCCCTTGCCGACCTCCTGTGTTGCCTGTGTATACCATTTATCATTTCAGACATTCTACTGGAATACCACTGGCCTTATGGAGACGCCTTGTGCAAAATCCTCCCCACAGTCATCGTCCTCAACATGTTTGCCAGCATCTTCACTTTGAACCTCATTAGTCTGGACCGTTTTGTTCAGGTCGTTAAACCCGTTTGGGCTCAGAACAACCGGACGATTAAACTAGCCTGGTTGGGCTGTGCTGTAGTGTGGATTCTTGCTATACTTTTAAGCTTGCCAAACATCATCCTAAGAAAGACTTTGACTTGGGATAATGATACCTTTTGCACATTCTTTATTGAAAATGTTGAACATGAAAATCTAGAAGAAGATTATAACTTTGGCAAAGACATTTCCTACAAGACTCTAATTGTTTCCCGGTTTGTTTTCGGATTTCTGATTCCATTCCTGTGTCTTGTTTGTTGTTACATTCTTATTGCCTGGAAGATTGGAAGCAGCCAGTTCCATGCAGGAAGGGCTTTCCGCATCATGATTGCCGTTGTGGTGGCGTTCTTTATCTCCTGGCTGCCCTACCATATAGTCGGTTTGGTAGACATTTATGGTGACGAGTGGCACTCTAGTCTCGCCAGAGAATTTGATCCTTTAGTAATCTCTTTGGCGTACGTTAACAGCTGCATGAATCCCATACTGTATGTGTTTATGGGGCACGACTTTAAAGACAAAGTCAAAGTGTCTCTGAAATGGGTCCTGGAGAGGGTGTTTAGTGAAGATAATACCCCCTCAGCGGTGAGCTCCAGAGGAGGAACTTCTCGGTGTACTAATTCCTCAGATGCTCGACTGTAACTGAATTTAAATTACAAAGAATTTATGTTTTAGCACTTTAATTACCTTTTATTCTAGTATTAATCACTCTTTGTTTTATATGATTAAAATGTACAATGATTGATCTATTTATTGTGTTCATATAGGTTTTAATTTTAAACATATTCCGTGTCCTCCATATTTCTTGGAACCCCTGGTAAAAAGGTGTTACATTCATTTTTTAATGCACTAGAATAAAAAGCAACCTTCAACTAAAGTGAATTTAAGAAAATAATTATTTCTCATAAAAGAACCTGTTCCACAATCTTTGGCACGTAACAATTTCTTAGAAGGAAATGTATTTGAACCATTTGTCATATA
>JAOUQU010000006.1:2247030-2260316 GCA_028566735.1 Ammoglanis amapaensis
ACTGGTCGCCCGCCGCATTAGTTGGTACCCCAAAAGTAGCCCGCAGCTTCAAAAAGGTTGGTGACCCCTGCTCTACATTGTACCTTAATTGCCATGTTTCAAATTGTAAGGTATCAGGAACCACACTTATGTACAATTTTGTTGATGCAAATTTTGCCTGTCTGCAACAGCTCACACAAGACAGACAAATTATGAATACATTTCACACATTACGTGGCAGCACTTGCCCTCCCTTACTACAGGGGCAGATGTGCTCATATCATTGACTTCTTCACTTCTTCATAAAATACCAGCGCTACATGTGCCAACAACGTCTTAGTTAAGATAACCTTGAATAACAGCTGCAAATGAGAAATTGTGGCCTGTTTAATTAAAAATCATAATTAACAAGTTTGGCAACTTTACAATAAAATCGGTCATATTAAAGAGTACATACTTTTCTCTATAACGGATTGAGGTTGCGAGTTTGATGTTTAATTATTTGTTTTGGCAGCTCTGAAATACTATAGGCTGTGTTTAATTTGTTTAAAAATAAGTCCACACGTGCAGACTGTGCTTCTGTTTGTTATAATACTTTGTTGCAACAGGTAAAAAAATTGTTAAAAGTTTATAAGCTGTGTTATGTTTTTCTTTAGTGACAAAATGACTCTTTTAATAGTAAAGGTTGGCGGACCCTGCAGTACACAAAATAGTGATTACAAGACTTTTGTGGCTCAGTATTAATTATAAAAATAAAATATAGCTTCAACATATTTTATCCATGTTTTATTTGCTTCAATTACCATTAAAAAGCTAATAGTACAATAGAAGAATTGAGCTAATTTTGTGAAAGTATCTATTAGTAAAATGAAGTAAAACAAGACTCTTACTTGCAAACAGGACAGCGCCAGGTTCCTCTTTCACAGTTCAGCTGCAGGTATGACTCCAGATCAAAGCACTGCAAAGAAATACAAGCGGATCTATTAATATGAGCAATTGATAAAATAAGATTTTTGGGGGCAATATAAAATATAAAAGTTATAATGACATTTTAATAAACATGTTCACAATTAGAAACATAATTTAGTACAAAAAACTACTTAATTTTATTCTTTTCCATACCTGTATATGTCTACAATCATGGCCCCGTGCAGGAAGCTGAATGCGGCGGAATGTGATTGGACATTTGAGCGAGACCTTGATGGCCGTCTGCTCCACACCATCCTCACCATTTAAACCAGGCGTTCCTGGAATAGTTCCACTGCTGAAGTTCCTTTTAACTAAAAATAAATAGTAATAGAGAACCCATGTAAAGAAACATCGTAATTGTGCATTTTCTTTTCAAAAGCACTAATCCATGTTTTAAATATCTTGTAAATTTGTACATGCAATTTGGTTGCATTTGAACACACAATTCTTTTATCAGTAATTAGAGCATTTAACTTCAGCTTGACTGAAATCTCAAAAGAGTTCAAATAGTTTGGTACTTACTCTTGGTTACACAGTGCTCAGCTGGCAGAAGCCTTTTCTTCATCAGGCCCTGAAGCACAGAGCGAACTGAGGGCCGGTGAACAAGCTGTAGTACAAACAGATGAGACTGCAAAGACAAAGAAAAGCCACATTAGCATTAAACAGAATTATGCCGTGATGAAATAGATCATATAATAAAAATATAGTTGCCATTGTTAACAATATAATTCTCATTATCCTGATCATGAAAAACAGAGCCTGAATCCTGGCATCGTTACTTACACAGCAGCATGCGGTGACTGTAATCTGGATTGTGTTCCTGCCAGGCTGACACACCTGTTTCAGGTATAGGGGCTTATGAGAGGTCTTGTTATCGCCTCGCTCAATGGTGAGAGGCGTTGCATTCACGCTGACCTGTACCGAGGCAGGCCAGTTTGTGTTCATCTGCCGGTCCTCATGATGGTAACACTTGAACTGCAACTCCAGGTCTGGCCTGATTAGATCAAAAAGATGATCACCAAAAACAGACAATAAATACAATGTATATTTAAGCACAATTCTGTCAAAACAGCATTAAAATGGTTAAAATCAGACCCAGGTACAGTGTCACAGAACACAGGATTATTATTGCCCATTATTTTCCAGTCCACTAGGAGTCACAATTTAACTGGCTAGAGTGTAGTGGCCAGATAAAACTTTGTGCATACAATAATAAAACTAAAGTGTTTCATAAGAAGAAAGGTAAAGTTTAAAGTGCAATAGCAAGTCAACAACAAGTGATAAGGCACATAAGTAATAAGGATATACTGTAATTATACAAGGTAAATTAATTAATGAGTAAGGTACATAAGTAAACAAGTATATGAAACAAAAAACTAAATTAAAACTCCACAGGGTACCATATAATAGTGTGAGAATTAGAAGTGGGTAGTGAGATTAGATTTAGTTAGTTTGTAATAGGTGTTAGAATAATAAGTGCTATATGAAGAGGAAAAGTTTATCAGACCTCATCATGAGCGTCTTATAAACAGAATCGCGAAGTTGGAAGACATGATTGCTGACAGCCAGGTTGTGTTCCAGTCGGAAGGGATCCAGCACCACACCATCGCGCACTGGGAAAGTCAGGCGCAGGTCATCGCTAGGGTTCCCTGTAGTTATGAGATGGAATACAAGATTCAGCCAAGTGCAATGTTTGCTTAATTAAAAAAAAAAAATTCTACAAAATGCCAAAACACAGCCGCACAGAAACAATCTTGCTAATAACTATTATTTCAGCAAAGGTTAATGATTTATCTATTACTATCCATCTGCCTTTATAAATAGTAGATTGTTATGTACCTGTGGGAGGCTGCATCGTGTTGATGTTGGGTTTAACATCAGGGAGAAACGGAGACTTCACATCCTGGCCTGGTGACATATAAGGTGGCATAGAGCTGCCAGGCGTCATAGGTGGGGTAGGGTTTCCTGGCAAGGGAGAGCTGGGATAGCCAGACATAGCCCGTCCAGGCTAAAAGGGTGAAACCAGACATTGTATAATTTTAAACCGCCTTTAGCAAATAGCTGCAACAGTAAAGATACTTTAGTGCTGACTGGCTGTGAAGAAATGGCTCGGTAAAACATTGTAACTTTCCTTTCAGACTGCTGCTAAAATTGTAACATATTAGCCACTTTGAATCTGGCCCAAAAGATTAGGAAAGTTAAAGAAGAAGATAAATGGGAACACTGACCCCATTCACAGGTCCTTGGTTATATGTATTATAACCTCCACCTCCAGCCACTCCAGTAGTCATACTACTATGGCTGTTGCCTTGTCCATTGAACTGATCCGCCTAGAAGACAAAAAATGCATCTTGATTAAACTCTTTATTATGTACTGATCGGGTATTATCACTTAAAAAATTATATATGTTGTTAACTAGCACTATTTGTCTGCTAAACGCTTGGATAAAGTTCAATTTTAATATTGTGATGGTCAGGCAAGTGTCATGAATTTATTACTTAAATGACTCCTCTCTCTAAATAACTTAAGTAACATCTAAGCACATAGTTGAATATACAGTCAAATCCGGTTAATTGGAGCGCTGGTTAATGAGACCAGCCACTTATTTAAACCAAATTCTAAAGTACAGAAATAATTTATATATGTGTAATGTTGTTCGCTTATTCGGACCAAAATTCCGTTTAATCAGACCAAAGATTGTGAGAGCGTGGGGAGAGAGATTTGTGATGATTTTGTTCAAGTACAGTCCGTCAAGAGAATGAGTCAGCTCAAGTTCTTTAAACGTTGACTGGAATTAAGTGAAACTTTTATTTTTATAGAACTTTTTTTTATCATTATGCTTCGCATGCTGCGTGTGAGAAACCACGTCCTTTCCAATCGTTACTCCCCAACAAGGTGCATCTGTACACACCTGTATTGTATTTGGGACTAATTTATGTTTTGTATTTAAGCCAGTGTTTCCCAGCTGTCAGGATCAGACCATTTATATTTTCATTTCATTTATGTGGCCGTGAGCCTCTTGGTTTCGTTCAGTTTGAGTTATTAAACTTAGTCTGCTTGCATCCATCAGCTGGTGTGTGTGTGTGTGTGTGTGTGTGTGTGTGTGTGTGTGTGGATTTCAAGAGTTCCTAAATTCCCATCATGGATTCCTAACACTGATTAGCTAAACATTGTGTTGTAGATAGTTTTGAAATCGTTAGCAATAGAAAATTAGTACAACGCCTAAAGGAAATGCACAAAAAGCTGTTTACTGAATAATCTGATACAAATTCCACTTGCAAAAAAATGTCAATTAAAAGGTTTTCTGTTGCTATAACTGCTCTACTGATGGTTAAGTGATTCAAACAAGTCAAAACAACAATAGGTATTACTTACTTTGTAGTACTGGCCTGGGTTTCCTGGTCCTGCAGGGTATTGGCCCATGTTGGTTTGCTGGATTGGCATTCTGTGGCCTGTGTAGGAAGGTGAAGGTGCTGATCGCTGAGGGCCAGGGCCATGATACTGCATAGGCTGGCCTGGGTAAGGTCCTGCAGCCCCCATACCAGAGCCATACTGCTGCCCTGGGAATCCCTGCATCATCAAACATGGAATAAAATGACTATCAAAATAAGGTCTTTCTATATCTCATTAAAGATTTAAACGTAGTTGAAACTTTATGTAAAAAGTTGGTATTACAGTTTAATACTGGAAGCTTTAACTTTATATTAAAGACACTATCACAGAAGCTTATCACTTTTTATATATATTATATTATTATTATATTATATTATTATATTTGGCACAAGATTGTAACCAAATTTTGCTGACATCCGTTTTCAATATTCTTAATAGAGTTTTAAAAGGTGTGTAAACATATTGAAGAACATTATTTGAACATTAGTCAACATTAGTCAACGTCGAGTCTGCCTTCTAATATAAAGCAAAACATCTGGAATGCTAACCTCAGAGGTGTAGGGACGTTTCAGCCCTTGCTGGTGCCGAACCGGTGGTCCCTGCTGTCCTCCAGGATAGACATTGTGCTGTGGCATGCGCTGACCTTGTGAGCCATACATGCCTCCCATACTTGGGGGTCTCGATCCCACCATCCCCGAGGAAGCCATGCCTGGTGGACCGCGAGGCCCGGGGTGGGACAGGAACTGCGTGTTGTAAGAGGAAGCACCACCCATCTGCAGGCAGAAAAAAATCAGTGGGGAGAAAAATATGGCTTCTACGCCCACAGGAATTAGCAGGCCTAAACAATGGTTGGCGAAATGCCTACCAGTGACAAGTACCTGGTACAGTAAGAAAATGTGCAACTGGGCCAGCCTCATCTCTAATTTACTGTTTGTCAGGGTTTAGTATCTGCTCTTACATTGAGAAAGATGAGAACTTGTTTGTTTAATAGGAATGAGAGTTATATTTGTGAAATGTGTCTGTCCTTGTATTCAAAGTGTCTGTCCTTGCATTCCAACAGCAGGGGGCGCATACCTATTGTGAAAGGCAAAAAGACACCCTGTGTCATACAAAGTGGACTTGGCCATAGAGAAAATAAGAGCTGTGCCCAATTTGTTACCAGTAACCCTGCCACATGGTATAGATTATATAAACTGTACCAGTCTAGTTTTTGTTTCCTTTGTTGTCTTATCAAAGAAAAAATGTCACTGTTTGTGCAAGAAATCTGTTCAAGATCAGATCAAGATAGCCCAGTATCTAAACATTTAAGAGACGGGAAACATTAAGATGTTCCTCACAGGCCCATAGTTCATGTCTTGGTTCTGCTTTTCCTGAATTGCGGCAACAGTAGCTGTGGCAGTAGCGGTTGCTGTGGCGGCAGCGGCGGCAACAGCGGCGGCGGCGGCTGCTTGGGTGAAGTCGGTGGGAGGGCGAACGCCATGTGGAGGCATCCCGAGGGAACCACTGCCATTATTGGTATAACTAAAACACAAAACAAAATGATAAAGGGTCATGGAACTGTCTAATACCTGTGTCACATGAGCTCTGAATTGGCCATGGAATGTATGAAAGCAGTTTATACATTTTGTTAAATGTCTACAGCGTGTATAACCGCTACACACTGTTACTTTCAATAAACAGAAAAAAATGAGAACAGGTACAGGATATATATTCCTGTGTTCAAATACTATTGGTGTTTGTAAGTGACTTTTTGGTTCCCAGGATTGTGTGAAATGCAGCTCCATTCACAAACAATTCCATCCACAGTCAGACAACAGCGTTTACAAGACAAGTGTCCTTTTACCTGCTGCCATATCCTGGTCCTGTCGGATATCCCCCACTGGGCCGGCCGTACATGCTTTGCTGCATGTAGCCCTTGTTGGGCTCTGGGTAACCCTGTTGGCCCATGAACTGAGGAGAGTTTATGCCAGGGCTGTTGCCGGGCATCATGTGACCACCAGCAGAGTTGCCTCCCGGGCCCATGGGAGCACCAAATACCTGAATAGAAAAAGAAAGAAAGAAATATACAAACATTTTTTTCATTCCTGTAAATTAAAAATGTCCCAAACATCCACACTTGTGAAAAGCTGCAATAAAGCTTTAGGTAAAATGATATATAGAGAGCATACTTAACATATCCTTGTTTAAAACAACCAGATAATCAATCAACAATAACAAAGTTTATTTTGCTAATAGTAAAAATCCCCCGTTTTTAATCCGGATAAAAACAAACTAAAAATCTAATTTTATAGATAGATAGATAGAACTTTATTGATCCCTTTGGGTGGTTCCCTCAGGGAAATTATGGCGTTTTTAAAGAAAAAAAGACAGCTTACAAATAACAGCTTTCTATTATTTCATGTCTACTGTACTATTTCTATTTCAACACTTCAGCACACCAGGTTGATGTTATAACTCTTGATCTGTTTTATTTCCATATGTCCATATTATTATATTTTTCCCCTCTTCTCTTAAAACCGTCACATTGTAATGGATTTTGATTGCCCACTTGTGTATACAACTGTAATGTCGGTTCTGATGCGTGTGATTCTAAATAATAAAATAACAGCTTTATACATCTCCATTATGCCAGCTGTCATATTCCTTCTTACTATAGCCATAGACAATTTGAAATTCTTGAATTGTAATTCAAACAAAATGTAATTCTTCTCTGTATAAAGTAATAGTACAAAACAAATAATCACCATATAAATGTAAACGGTCTCTCGCTTTTTTAATTTATATTTGTTTGTTTCATTTTTAATTGATATTACTATTAGTGTTTGTTTCATTGGTGTTTTTTTATTCAGTTCTCTGTGTCACCGTATTTCTTTGTACCAGCTGGTACACAATTCTTTCAGATCTAGATAAATCACAAAAATTACAATTATTTTTGCAAAATCAACCAAATCGCAACTAGTTTTGGGTTGCATCCACAGTGATGACACACTGTTCACAGTGTACAGTGAAACCTTGACTTACAAGGTTAATTGATTCTGTGACCCAGCTCACATCTCAATTTGCTTATATATCAATTCAAATTTTATAAAAGCATTGGCAAAACAAAATGAATGTAGTTACCTTTTTTAGTACTACATCACTGAAAAGACCAGGCTTACCTGGCTGGGTGAAGGACTGGTAACCCCCCACACTGTGGTTACCACAGACAGGGAGCCGGGGGGTTGGTTGGTACCTTGCTGCCAGGACGCTGGGTCATATGGGTATGAGCCGTCACTGAAGAAGAGAAAGAGCAGTATTAGAAGCAAAAAAATTATATTATTCTTTATTTCCCTTTTCCTGTTTACTATTTTCTCTTAGCCATGTGACAGAATGCTTGATATATTACATAGTGATGATCAGAACTGATTGGACAATCCAAGGTGCTATACTGGATTTCTTATTCATTAGATTGTGATTCATGCGACTTGTGTTAGGCTTGAATGTGAGCAAGAAAGTGTGTGTGAGAGAGAGAAAATGAGTGTCTTTGTGTGTCTTGACTGTGCTATAGCCACATGCTCTAAAGGTGATCCGCACAATGTTACCATGGTGACTACAGTCACTTAGAGACAGGAAAGAGTAGCGATGCCAAAAGGAAGGGGGGTGGTGACTGTTCATGGATGTGTGTGTGTGTGTGTGTGTGTGTGTGTGCGGCGTTTTCTGTATAACTGGATCAAGACAGATTGGTCTCATTTAATCTTTCAAAATTCCAAAATTAGCCAAACTACATAAGGAGCTTCAGTGTGGAAAACACAAATGGTAAAAAAATACCAACGCCTGCCCTAACCTACCCCTTCAAATCATAATTGATATAGGATTTTAAGGTTTGTTTCTTTGGACTCTGACCTCTGCTTCCAAACAAGTTATACAATATACAAACAAGTTATACAATATACAAAATCATAATTTCAATCTGCTATTCACCTGTACACATGACAAACAAAGACATACAATCGTGTTGATATAAGCATTCTGTGGACATGTATAGGGTTTTCTTGCCTTGTGTCCATGGTTTCCCCATTTTGTTCACGAATGGGCCTTGATCTTCAAATCTAGTTCCTGTTACTGGAACTTATACCAAACGCCTCTTTCCAAGATTTCAGACACAATTATCTAATGTATTTGTACAACATTTCATTTATATAAGACGTTTTAGATTTCAGATGTTGAACAAGTTTCCAATAGCCAATAGAACGTGCTTACCTCAACATCACATTTCCTTTCTACACAAGGTGACGGCAAGATCGCGAACTAAACTAAGGATCACTTTGAGTCAAAATACCCCTAATCACATAAACATATCCATCCAAATCAAAGTGCTTATGACTGTAATTAGTAGTTCATCAAATTGACTACAAATTAGTTTCAATTTTTGTATCTTCAGCTTAACTGCAAATTTTTCTACTGTGTGAGGAAACCAGAGCACCCAGTGTAAACCCATTGGGACACTGGGAAAACAGGCAAACTCCATACTTTCCCGAATTGCCCTGTCTAGAGATTAATTCAGGGACTTCTTAGTGTGATGTGGCAGGGCCACTGTGCCCTGTGAGCCACTAAGCCACTGTGATACCCAAACTAATGCTTGCAAAAATTTTACAATTAAATTGAGTAATGATGATATACACCAGCACCAGTGTCTTAAACATCACTTTGCTCTTATAGAGTCAAATGCAGCTTCACACTGCTATTCATTCACGATGCAGCTTCACAAGGAAACAAAATACATTGTCAAATTTGGCAATTACATGCGTCAGAACTAGCAATTACTAAGTAAAAAGATATAGTATCCTATCTATCTACCTATCCATTCATCCGTCAACTGGAAATTTGAATATTGGAGAGTTGCTTGAATACTATGCAGTTGTGAAAGCCAAACACTTTTTCAAGGTGTCTACGGGAATTTGTATTCATTGAGTTTAATAAAAAAAAAAGTCAGGAATTAATGCTGTGTACTTATGATCCAATTTAACACAAAGGAGTCCAGAATAGTTAAGGTCAGGCCACACAATTACCCTAAGAGCAAAACCCATGTATTTATGAAGCCTTGTTTGTATAGTTGCACTTCGCATGCTGGACTATCTGACTCCAAATTAGTAGCATACACTTAACAGCAATGTTTTATTCTAGCTGTTATAAGTATGACTAAAAACCTAACGTTATTAAAAAAGAGTGTCCACATATTTTGGTTAGAATGTTTTGTTAGTCTTTTGCACTGTTAATAATATACGTATATCTGCAGCTGTTTTCACTTAAACAGAAGAGCTGGAATGCTACAAAGTGATGTGACCTGATATTTTCTTCCTACCATTCCTGGAAGTGATTTCTTGCCATTTTTACACCATGTGGCTAGCCATGAGCTCTTCAATGTTACATGGCTTTGACAATATTAATTGTTGTGCTTTTTAACTAGTCTCAAATCCTAAGTGAATGGTTAACCCGAAATTACCTTTCACACCGTCCAAACTCATCTTAAATAGCAACCCTTAAAAGACCCCATAATCCTGACTGTATTAAAGTATGGCAGTTGTCATCTTTGCTCACATAATTTCAAATCTCTAGGTTGGCTGGGAATGAAGGTAGCCATCACAAATTTCAAGGGGTTTACAATGCTGACTCAATAGGGCCACCAACACCATGTTTTCATAGAACACGGAGAACAATTTTTCTTCATAATTCTGCTGCAAAGTCCACCAGATTCCCAATCATATACTCCTCCCCATTATCAATCCACCGTTGCTAAAAACAGAAAACTGCAGTTCAGGAGAGATGACAGCTAAATTATTCAGAATTCAAATGACTGGTAACTGGAGGCTGGGTCAATGGAAAATATAATTCGACTGAAATCCATGTGTCTGAAGACTGATAAGTAAAAAACGGACAAATAAAGCCACAGATTATTTTTGATTATCATGACTGTGATCAATGAAAATTCAAAACATACAATTTGAGTCTAAAGATGCTAAGATCTCAGGCTCTTAAGTTCAGATCCCAGCTCTGCTACTAGCTACACTTGTGCGCGCACACACACACACGCACACGCGCACACACACACACACACACACACACACACGGAAAGAGAGAGAAACACACAGACAGGCAGACATACACAAAAATGGCTGTCTGTAAGGGATGGGACAAGAAGCTCAGTTGGATGTTATGCTGGAAAGAAATACAACTACAATGTAAAACTTGAATCGTCAGCTATGACATTTTGGATGCTGATGAAACAGTATGACAATGCAGAACTCCGTGACCCTGACAAAGATAAAGCAGCAAATCATAATCATCATTTTAGTTTCCATTAATTAATTAGTTAATTCCATTAACCGCCGCCATTAATTTTTCCATTCAAAAAAATAGGAAAGTGATTTCAACTTCATATTTTTATTAACTTTAAACCACGTTATTTTATTGGTTATGTGTAAAATCTGGCATACAAAAGTGCACATGTAAACATGAACTCATTCTTTTAAAATGCAGCTTGCATCTGCTACTGACCAACTAGCAGTAATTGGCCTGCTATTTTGAATATAAAAAACATGGTACAAATGTCTTTGTGTAAGCGTCTATAAATATATAAAGTTTCCTTTGTTTTTGGGTTAGCGAGTCAGTGCTGCTATGTAAGCACAAAAGGGAGTGGATCCATGCCACAGACTAAACAACTATGGTAATCTCACCAAAACTTTGAAGTGACTACAGACTTTAAATTACATCACAACAGCTTTCAAATATTCTGAGAAAATTACAGCAGAACGAAGCTACTGTATAGTTAAGAAAATCAGGTACACAGTGAAATGATTTCATAAGATAAAATGTGTTGGGGCAAGCAGGGAAGACACATGTGGTGCATCAAAACATAAAAAAAGAACAGACAATTAGAGTAAAAAAACATCTAAAAAAAAAAAAAAAAAACACACCTGTGTGGCGTTGGAGGCAGGGCAGGTTTCATGGAGTTGATGGGGTTCATCTGAGGAACTTGGGGGTTAGCAGGGAACCCTGAATCACCTCAACCTGGCAGGCAGTCTGGTGAGAAGAAAAAAAGAGAGAAATGTCACTGACAAAAACAATGGTTTCCTTTCCATTATGACTCACCAATGGTATTGTTTCTACAACTAGCTGTAACTATCAGCTGCAGTAGTTTAGCACTGCTCAGCTTGAATTGCTGTAGTTTTGCCCCGTGGGCACAATGGGTTAATCACTGAGTGCCGGAACAATTCTCCACTCACCCACACGCTTCAAGAACACACGTTTCACAAACATTCCTCAAGTTGGACCAGCTCTAGCAATCACATCATTAAATAAGGATACCACACGCACAGCGTGAACACAAAGAAACTGAGCTTTTACAATAAAGCTCAATCCTTTCGAATTCTTAGAATTGGAAGAACAGAGGTCTCTGTTGGAAAGCTCAGAAAAACAAAAGGCAAAAACAAAAGGGTGTGCACACTACCAGAGAGATCAAGATGATCCATTTTAAACATGTTTGTGAACAAGCGGGTATACCCTGCTCTGAACACCGCTGGCTGATTCCTTGGTGGAAAAAAGGAATGGAGGGAGGGAGATGGGAGAGCTATTTATAGTGCTTTAATTTCTAAAGAAGCAGAAAAATGCTGTGCGGAAAAAGGCCCGAGGATCCCACGACAGACTGGGTGCGATCTGAGCCCTTCTTGTATATAATGCCTTCAATCTCCCATCAATTATTCAAAGTGACCAAGGAAGCTGTTGAGAAGTATTGATGGCTGGTCTTTACTGGGCTGATTGCAGACATAAGCATGCGCGTGCGGCTGAGTGTTATAAAAGTACATGTAATAAGTCATGATTGAAGTGTGTTCAGATCTTTCAAATTCCCACAAATGCACAGCTTCATGTGGATAGTCAAAATGTGCACCATTTTGGTCTTTGGCTTGTTCAGTTCTTCGGTGTCTGCTATCTGGAGGCTAAGCACCGTTAACTGGCATGCTAATTTGCTGCCAACATCAGTGCCTATCAACCACCCTCCCCCTGCCATTGCTACTCTTTATCCTTTTTTCCCTCCTTTGCTCTTCAATTCCCTCTCTTTCCTTACAGATTTAGGTCAGGCACCCAACAGCTTTGAATGGGGAGAACGAGAAGGGGGGGAGACTAAAGTCGCTCAAAGGAAAAGCAGAGCTGATCCGAGAGAAGGTCACCTACAGGGATAATGAGGAGAGTAAGATGTATGCATGTGTGTGTTTAGTTAAAAAAGGGGGGGAGGGGTTTACATAGCAGCGGTTTAGCCATCTGAAGAAATCAAGCAAAAAAAATTATTTTTAAGCAAACGATTGTCCTACACTGTTGCACCATCACTGTACCATTCAAAGTAGTAATTGAAATAAAGTAATACTGTGGCAATCACCAATTACCACAGCCTGAAGTTCAGTGATTTGTTCCTGAAGCTCAAATGGGCTACTATGGAATATTGAATTTTCTATAATAGTAACACTAGTTACTAAGTTTAAATCAAAATGTGTGTTGACTTACAAAGAACAAGCATGGACAGTGTTTACTATAGATTTTTAGCAGCCATCCTAAATGTACCTGGTCATTTATTGTGTAATTATGCTCTTTCTACTTCTGTATTTTGGTTCTAACAGTAATGGTTTTACCAATGATGAGATGTTTCGCATGTAACACCTTGGGAATCAAAAATTTTTATAGACCACCAGTTGAACCAGTACATAATAATTTGTGGGAGGATTGCTTTCTAATTAATTATAGATTTTAGCTGGTATTTAGAATTAGACATTTGTGGCACTTTTCTTCGGGTGATCAATTTCAGATTTAAATACAAAATTTGTGACATGTTCAATACAAAATAACTAGGGCCGGGACTTTAACGCGTTAATTTCGATTAATTAATTACAAAGATTTTAACGCGTTAAAAATTTTA
>JAOUQU010000006.1:2272145-2291114 GCA_028566735.1 Ammoglanis amapaensis
ACACACATATATATAACCAGACAGTGATGTTACCTGTTAGAATGCTCTTGATGGTGCAGGTGTAGAAATTTCGTAGAACCTTGGCGGGTAGTTTGAAATACCTTATGCGCCTGACGTGGTACAGGTGCTGATGGCCTTTTTTCACCAGTGCGGTGGTGTGGCAGGACCATGATGGGACTTCCGAGATGTGGACTCTAAGATATGGACAGGACCATACCTGAAACTATTCACATGCTCCACTGTGTTTCTATCTATCACAACAGGGTGGTAGTTCATATACTGCTTAGTGCTGTAGTCCTCTATCAATTTGTTCATGAGGAGATTCTTGTTAAGACACCAATTTTCCAGGTGCTCAATCACCTCCAGATAAGTCCTCTTGATGTTGTTGGAGATCAGGCCTACCACAACCATGTCGTCAGCAAATTTGATGATGGTAGCGGAGCTGGCAGTGGCCATAAGTGTACAATGGGTACAGCAGGGGACTCGGGACACAGCCCTGAGGGGGTTCAGTACTCGGGATGAGGGTGGAAGAGACATGCTTGCCTACCCATACAGTTTGTTTTCTGTCTATTAAAAAGTTGTAGATCCAGCAACACAGAGATGGATGAAGTCCTAGATGTTTCAACTTGATAAGAGCTGCGTGTCCATGCCATTAAAGATCTCTACAAAGCACAGATTCTTCCACTGTTTGGAAAATCTGAACACGTCGCCGTTTTCTCTTGCCAAAATATAAACAAACGTTTGAAGCAAGAAGAATTGGTGGCTGCCTTACATGATGTGCTGGATGACACAGACTGTGATATGTTTCGCGAGAGTTCTGCTTGTGACGTCAACATGTTTACGAAAGCAGTTGTGGGATTTGTTGGGAAGTAAGTGGACAATACAGTGAAGAGAACTGTAGTGAAAACTTTTCCCAACCAGATGCCGTGGGTGGATAAAACTGTCTGTGACGCTCTGTCATCTCGCACGGCTGATATTAACATGGAACTCCTCAGCGGTAACATGGCGGAATATTAGTCTGCATCGTACCTAGTCCGCCAGGCAGTGAAAGAAGTGAAGCAGCAATATGGGGAGAAATTAGACACAGTTCCAGCAGAATGACTCTAGATCATTGTGGCGGGGACTACAGACGATCATGGATTACACAAAGCCTTTAGACTGATGAGTGCGGACGCATCTCTAGCAACCGAGCTGAACAAATTCTACGCTTGCTTCGAACTAAGTATATACTTGGTGTCAAACAAGCAATGTACCTTTTTATTCGTCTAGTTTATTAATAGATAAACAACAAGTAGCACAAGTCATCAACTGACCTCTCTTCAGAGCTCCTAAGTTAAATTATTTTGCTTGGTTGTTAGAAGGGATGCAATTTTTGCATTCACTTTATTGTGATATTGTACATCAGTGCCTGTAACTCAGGTGCATAACAGTAAACAGCATAACAGTCTGGTCAGCAAAACTGAATTTTAGCACAGAGGAGGAATCTGTTCCCAAATGGAGCTACACTAATAGTGTGGAGGTGTTTTGGATGCAGGTCAGACAAGGTCAGCTTCTCTTATTTAAAAAAATAGCAACAATGCTATGAATACTACTCTGTGATTGAATTGTTAAAATTGCACTCCCCATGTTCACCATTGTATTTAGTTGTGATTAAGTAGGTTTTGTTTATAATATTGTATTTTATTTCAAGGCCACTGTGTTGAAAATTTTGATGTACAAATTGTAATCTTTGTACATTAGACAATTACAATTTTAAGATAGCTGTTAACACAGAAAGAACCTTGCACGCTCTTGGAGATGTTTTTCCCTTGTGGGTGGGTTTACTCTAGAGACTCTTCCAGGTTTTTTCCCAACAATTCAAGACAGTTGTATTATTAAATTTTCCATAAGTGTGTTTGATATAAACTTGTGCACTAATGAAACTTGTAATGAATAAAATCTATCTGTACTAATGTTAAATGAAACAAGACTTTATAAGAGTTATAGTGATTTTTAAAATATTAACTTTATTATGACGAGACCTGTCTATTGTTACGCATGACTGAGAATGAGAAAAGACTGTCATGCAAGCTATTTTGAATGTCTCTTGGTTTTGACCTTGTCTTCAAAGTGACCATCTTGGAGTTTCTATTTAACTTTGGATTGTATGGAGAGAGGCAATTGTTTGTTTCTCTATAAATCTTAGCTGCACCATTTAATTGTTTTGAGGAGAGAGAGTGTCTCGGCTCGCTTCATTCTACTGCCACAACTCCTTAGGCCTTGGCTTCTTGCCACTAGCTTCAACTTGAACAGATGTTTAATGGAACACAGAAATTTGTGAAATGCCAGGCCAGCGATGTGATGTCAAAGTGTAATTTAGACTTTCTGCTGTTGATGGCAAAGACATTTGAAAAGTTTACTATTTTGATTAATTGTGAAATGAAGCCAATTATTGCTTTAAAATTCCTTAAAGTAATGGTTTTCAAACTTACTGCTTTCTGTTGTTGGCTGGTTCTGGCCAATGAGCACTAAAGTCCTATAGGTGTGTGAAAAGCAAACAAGCTTTAAATGATACTTGTATAGTTGAACCCATTAATTGAAACACCTGCTTGGCCACCTCAAGTGTCTAGTGCAAACTAAGCAAACTTAATTTTGCAAACTAAGCAAACCAAGCAACATGCAGAACTGAAGATGTCTGTAGAAGTTTTCTTAGTGGGCACCTGAAAGGGCGGGACAGTATTCAAATGGCGCAAACCATTTAAAAAAATATTTTTTAAATGACAATTGTGTTAAGGATTTTATTGAGATGGTTGCATAAGGAAAGTGTCCAGGACTGTGTCCTAACCATCTTTTCAATAAATATCTTTGAAATTGTTAAAAATAGTGTTAAAAGTTGTGTGTTCAACCTAACTTAATTTTAGGAAAAATGTTTTGTCAGTGCCCACATTTAGTCATTCTGTTCATTCAACTGCCTGATTAAGTGCACCTACATTTACCTACATTACATTGCAAGCGCACCTAGATTTATCTCTTTTCTAAAATGTTTATTGCTATTGCAAATACACTATACATTGAATTACCACAATGCTATGGGTGCATGCTTAGCGTCAAATCTAAGCTTTATTCAATTTATTTTTATTCACTTAAGAGATATAGGGATCTTTAACTTTTGAGTTTACTTTGTTTGGCATATAGATTGCATCTAGTTGTTCCTGTCCTTGTTTAGCTGCTGTATATGGAGTTGAGGCATGCTTAGGGATTTTTGCAGTGGTTGTTAATGAAACATCTGACTGAGAATCATCTGAGAATCTGCATCTTTCAGTTTGTGTGCATGAATGAGTTATCAGTCCACAGTCTTCTCGCGGCGCCTAATACCCTTTCCCCTGATCATCCTTCTTTGTATAGGTGAAAACGTACCCTGTCGGTTATGTTACCACATTTGGTTGATTTTTGGCAGTTAGACAAATAGACAGCACTTCTGAGTGAACCATAAGCTCAAGTTGTTTTTTTTTCCATTTTAGACACTTGACTTCTGATTAGGCAGGCGAGTTGCTTTAATTGTGATTCCTGACAAATGTTGCCATTGCAGTTGGATTTTTTTATTGGTAATATAAGCTCCATTATTTATTATTAGAGAATCAGCAAAAACTGATATGTTACAATAATTTGTTAGACTTAACAACTAAATTGAAGTGGAAATCGGATTATTCCATTTGCTGACTAATTTCAAGCAGAATCCTTCAAAATGTGAGATTCTGCCTGTCCATTACAAGCTGATTTGTATGATTTGAAGCATTAATATTTTCCAGCATGTTTAAAACATTGATCATGAAAGAGGTTTAAGCTGCTCATCATTGTTTGTTTTAAACTTTTGTCTTGTCTCTGATTTGCACTCAAGCTAGTATTAAGTGAAATATTTGATTAATTGCACCGATGTACAATTTTTGTGCTTGTGTGTCAGCATGTTGTTTTTTTGTCCACCTATGTGCAAGTGAAAGTTTGTTTCGTTTGATTCGCACCATTTGATTTTTTTTGGGCTGTACAAGAATTGAAGTAGTGAGGTATGAGGCAACACTATTAGGCTGTTTTACTGTTTGTCGCCGCATTTTGCCAGCAGGAGAGGGGGATTTTCCCTCCTGTTTACATGTGTTTGATCTCTACTCAGTGCTTCCTTTCTCAACCTGGCCTCTGTTCTGCTTCACTACACGATTGCGCACTTGAATTGCACCATGCCCTTGGAGAGCTGAATATGCAGTTCGTTTTAAGAGTGCGGACACACAATCGTTTCGCGTGACTATCACAAATTAAGGTTGATCTTCACAGCCATCTAAAATGTAGTCAGGCTTTGTTTACATGCCGTAAAAGGGGTGTTTAGCTTCAGTGAATTCTAGCGTGAAATTGTGATTGGATATCACTTGTGCAACAAATTTCCTTGCTTCTAAATATTCCACAGTCAAAGGTTAGTTGTATTATAAGAATATGAAAGAGTTATCGCAACTCTGCCTCAAAGTGGTAGGCCACTTAAACTGATGGAGCAGGGTCAGCAGATGCTGTTGTGTGAAAAGGTCACCAACTTTGTGCATGGGCAATCACTACGGACCTCCAAACTTCATGTGGCTTTCTTATTAGTTCAAGAACAGTCCACAGAGAGCTTCATGGAATGTGTTTTAATGGTCGAACAGCTGCATCCAAGCCATACATTACAAAGTGTCTGAAGCAGTGGTGTAAAGCACACAGCCACTGGACTCTAGAGCAATGGAAGGCACATTCTCTGGAGTGACATTGCATTTTTCCATCAAGCAATCGGATGGCTAAGTTTGGGTTTGCTGGTTGCTACTTTTCTGAATGCAAAGTGCCAAATGGAGGAACTGGCTCCTTTTTCTTCCTATATGACTGTGTACCATTATACAAAGCATTATCCATAAAGTTATGGATAGCAGTGTCTGGTGTGGATGAACTTGACTGGCATGCAAGAGTCCTGCCTTCAATCTGATGTAACAGTTTTGGAACAAATTACAGCAGAGACTGAGAGCCAGGTCTTCTCTTCAAACATCAGTATGTGACTTGGGCGATTTTTTGACCTGGTCAAGAAACCCCAGGAACACACTCCTAACCTTCTTAACTGTTCTAGCTGCAAACGATGGACCTACATCATATTAAATCCTATGGAGAATAATGAGATGTCACTTAAGCACAACTGAGAGCCAAGGCAGTGAGCGAATTTTTTTTCAATAAAGTATGTATATAAGTGGCAAACTGTACCAAAATGTAATCAGGTAAACTTTAGAAGCTATAACTTTTATACACCCTTTATATTAACAACACCATAGCATCTCAGCTTCTCTCGTATCAACAGCACAGAGTGTAATAGTGCTTACCTGCCCTTCAGATGCCATCACGGTTGCTCTGAAAAACCAAGTTTTCTGTGTTGCCAGGCTGGAATGTTAGTCATAAACTAAAAAGTAAACATAAAAAGTTCAAAATCACGTTTGCAAACTGGAACGGGTTCTGAACCATAATGGTGGAAAAGGGGTATGAGTGTGGCTAGAATAAATTCGAGAGATAGCAAGAGAGAGAAAGAACAGTGTGTTCTGTTATTTTCAGTGAATGAACTGTTCAAGAACAGTTTCTCTCTCACATACAGACTTGGATAGAGAAGTGAGGATGAGATGGGGATGCTGATGTGTGTTACTTGGAGGCTCATCGATAACATCCCAAGGTTTAAATGTGTGAGTGTCTACATTGTGCCAAGTTGTGCGCTGTCCTTTATTCAGAAGGCAGTAAGTGTGGTAGAATGTGGAAGATTGCTGCAGTGTTCTGTTTCATCAAACCATAGAATTAGTGTTACTAAAATGGACGGCTCCTTTTTGGCTGAAGGATAACTTGAATGTGTGACTACATTAACAGTTAGACTTAAACATAGAATGTTTAGTTAATCAACCACACAATTGATAAAAAATTGTGTCCCCATTTGGTGCCAAATAGCCAATTGCATATTTTCACCAGAATTAGGTGTGTTTATGTGCATAACAACTTACAGCCATATCTCTATCCATGTTATCTTTCTGCCAGCTGAGGCCCATCTCTTTGAACAAGAGCCAAAAGTTTTTACACAATTCTCTGCTGAATGGAGGTTCTAAGTATCAAACTGATAATGCATCACTTTAGCAGATTCTTCTTTTGTCATGTGTGGGGGTCTAAAGCATAACTTCTTGCAAACCAGTGTGCATGGTTTTACTGAATCAATTTTGACAATTATTAGCATCACCAACAGGATTGTAACAGTTTTAAAGTGCTTTTCTGTTAAGGTATGGTTCTAGTGGGTAAGTTTCCACCTTCTATGTTGGACAACAGAATGCTTACATGGATGTTCCATGATTTGGTTTAGTGACACTGGACCTTTTGTAAGCTGCACAAAATAGTACAGCAGCCACTTCTGTATAATTGTAGCAGCCGCTTCATCAGATTTTATATACTTACATAAAACTGCCTTTACAAAATTGGAGAGCTTTTATTTTGCATTGAGAAATAAAGGAAGTGGGAAAATGGCACTGCTTCTATCTTTACACAATAAATACACGAGTGACATGTAGAAATAGAGGAAAGGGAGAAATAGTGGAGAGGAAAGCATAGAAGGTAGATTAAATAAGGTGACATTAGGTTAAATAGCTTTTACAGAAATAATTTAGAATAATAGAATAATAATTTAATGTTTTTCAGTTTGGCACATACTAGGATTCTGCCCAGTATATGGCCAATTTTTAGCTATCCGGTCCAATATGGTTCCGGTCAGAAATGAAACCCAAGTACAAGATATTCAACCGAATAATTTTGGGTCATCAATCAAAATCATCTTGACTTTTTGAACAAAATACGAATTGGTCGGTGCACTTTAAGCTTTAAAAAAAGTTATCATGTTGCTAACGGTGCGCATAGCTGCTCATGCGCATTGGGTTTGCGCTTTCTAAAAGTGTAGGTAAAATGTGCCGCCGATGCTACAAAATGCAGGGAAAGAAATTAAAATGTTTGTTCACGTTTTGTTCTATTTATTGTGTGCCAGTAAGACACAAGCACACATGCACACTCACTGACACTTGTGCATAATGTGTGTGTGTCACTGTTGCAACTCCTCAGTCCAAAAATCACAAAGTCTTTAGATGACGTCATCGCCTAATTAGCATAATTAGTGTTTTTGATGCTGTAAAGCAGGGGTCACCAACGTGGTGCCCGCGTGCACCAGGTCACCCGCTAGGACCTCATGAAGTCACCAGCGGGCCTGTACTAAAAAAATAGCTAATTATAGTGAAACAATCTATGTAATTTATTGTAGTGATCGCTTAATGTTATGGGTTATGTGTTTGTTTAATGTTATGGGTGCTCTGTTCACATGTTGTAGTTATTCTGCTTCTTGTGTGTGTGGGTGCTAAGAGGGGAGGGAGGAGCCTAGTGCAGGTGTGTAGGGAGCGAGAGAGTTTTTTTAAATTCAAATTTTATTTGTCATTACACATATACAAATGTACAGTACAACGAAATGTTTCTCTTCGCATATCCCAACGTGTCTGGGGTCAGAGCGCAGGGTCAGCCGCAGTACGGCGCTCCGATGTTCCGGAGCACACACACAATGTTCCGACCAAGTTTTTCTGTATCTCAGTTACAAGCAGGGTTGTATTTATTGAAAGACCGGACTGCTCTGACTGAAGGCTATGAGTAAATGAAATTTATTAAATTATTTTTTTGTGGCAGTGATTAATCAAAAAAAGATTGAAATAATAATTAATAGATACATATTATAGCTGGAGCTTATCATGAGTGTTGACGTTATAAAAAAAAAAATAAGTTACTGTTTTTTTGGAGTTATAATATAAAAATAATTAAACACAAATATGGTTTTTCATGGCATTCCACCTCTGTTCTTTATCTTATATTCTACCATTTTCCACAGACTCACCTGGAGCTCTGAACTCTCCTCTCTCACAGCCTCCACCAATGAGCTCCATGATGGGTCACTCAAGTGTCATTAGCTCTTCACGGCCCGTTCCTTCAGCCATGGGCTACCCAGTCATCACTTCTTCTATGAACTCACCTTCCATGTCATTGCCTGCCACACCAGTAATGGGTTACAGCACCCTCAACAGCCCACAGGTAAAAAACCTAAATCCTGATTTGTTACTGTGGTTAGTAATCAAGCAGTGAGGCTAGTGTGGAGAATGCTCCACAGCTATAGAATCATTCTAGCATTCTCCACACTACCTTCACTGCTTGATACAAAGCGCCTAGCAAAACATACACACAAAATGATTGTATTAGAATCCATTTGTTTGTGTGTTTTGCTAGGTGCTTTGTACTTTACATGTTCACTCTACATGTTCATACATGCATATTCAGCTTTTTGTTATGCCATTTAAATGGTGCAAATGAGCGAGCCAGATGATGTTTCAGAATATTTTTGGAATCTCAATCATCTAGTTACAGGTTTTTTTATTGGCCAAAATGTGTATTATTAAAGCATCAAAAGGAAGATCTTTGATCTTAGAACAGTTTGGCACGATCACTGATGGCAGATTTAGTGCTGCTGTTGCTACCAAAGACAGCTGAATGGTAGGATTCCCCAGTGAGTGGTGCCACTATGAAGCGTTTCTAATACACCCCAATAGGAAGATAACCTATAAGATAGGAAGAGTATAGAAGATATAAGAGTATAAGGCAAAACTAATAAATGGAACATTTTGACTTATTGAAATGAATATGTATTAAACTTTTCATTTAATTCATGTCAGTGCAAATGGGAGCCTTTTGAGCATAGCAGCTACTAAACAATGCTATGGGTGAGGGAACATATCTTCATGTTCTCTTGTAAAACTGTACCAAGCTTTCCTTTTTTATTTTATTAAGGTTTAACAGTACCACTTTTCTGCCAGTATATTTTGATAGTGACATAACATGATGTTTTTTTCACAGGCCTCTGGTTATTGTGTAAGCACATATTACTAACCTGCCTTTAGTATTTAACGCTAAATCTATAGAATAGTTTAATATAAAGACCTAAATGTAATAAGAATTAATATGTAAATATTCTGTTTCTTGAACGCTATTTAACGTGTTTTTTTAAACAAGACATGAAATAAAATGTCCACACTCATTTGAAAAAATACACAGCTGTTATTAGTATTACACATTTTTACTTCATTACAAGTTTTTAATTCAGTTCAAATTTTGGAATTACAGAATTTTGTTTTTTAATTCAAATTATAAGCATATCTCATTCTCTGTGACGCTTAAAATCCTTTCGACTTGGCCAAATGCTAAAAAATGTCATCGTAAACAGACAAAACACTGTAGACATTGTTAATGTAGCATAGAATTGCTTTCTCTTCGGCAATGCTATGTGGAGATGTTGGCTGGTCTGCATTTGCCACATTTCAGTTTCTATACTGGGACTAGACCATATAAAAGTTCTATTTTGTGCCCTCTTGGGGTTGCATTGTTCAGATGCTGTTCCCTTGGATACAGTTCAACTTTAGCAAGTTTTATTAATCTGTATAGAAATAAATGCACAGTCAGTCACATTAGTATGACCACTAGCTTATAGCAAAGTTAACCACATTGTGCAGCACAGACAGGCAGACTGGGGGTGTGACTCAGTTAGGTCCTGGCAGGTTGTCACATGAATCTGGACTGAAGTTTGTCATTGCTACTGATAGGACCATGGGGGAAGATCTAGTGAAGATGTCGTTAAGGTGGTCCCACAGATTCTCAGTTGATTCATCATCAAATGATGTTCTTTCTACATTCTTCAAAAATAACACCAAACAGCAGACTTTGTCTTTTTAAGGCTGAAATATACTTCAGCTCCTTACATGCACCTTAAATTTTCTAAGAGACAAACTGCGGGAGGGTATCAAAACAATGGATTGTACATGCTTGTAATTAATGTATTTGCTCTCTGCATGTGGTGGTGCCTTGATGTTTACGATGTTTTGTTTATGACCCAACATTTAAATCGTTGTTCAGCTAGAATTTACAACAATGACCTTTCTCGCTTGTCACCAAGATAAAATTCAGAAACTTGCTGGTGAATTACTTAGCTGCAAATTTGACCTCGGTGTAGATCTTTAAAATCAAAACAACAATGTTGAGGTGATGGTGGTGTTTTGCATCGAGTTCACACAGAAGTACAAATCAACTAAGATTGTTGAAATATCTCAATGTAACGTCATGTTCTCACTCACTCCCACCACACACATACAGAACTGAATCAGAAGGAATGTTTGTGCCTTTGTTTGAGTTTTAATTTTTTAATTTTTTTAAATATTTTTAGAAAAGCAAAACTAAAAAGTCAAACAAAGGCACAATTTTGTTTTTCTAAAAATAAAAACACTAATGACAATAATAGCAGTGTGGAATGTCATTATTACGGTGTGGTTGGCATTATCTGGGTCTATTTTTGGGGGGAGAACACCTCTTTTACGTCAAGGTAATGAACTGTCTGGATTCCTAGTTACCTTTATTTAACTGTCACAAATCTGCTATCAATCACGCAATATGTGCTGAAAACATAATTGCATGTATGCATTACAAGTATGCAATATTTGTAGTTCTTTGTCGTTCTTGTGTTTATTATTATTTTCACATTTCTCTTTTCCTCTTTTAGCTGTGACTGCAATTTTGTGTCATAATAAAAGGCTCTTATCAGCCACAAGCATGTGACTTCTGACATGTATCCTAATTCTACCCTCTTACTTTCTTAATCATTTTTGCATTAGTTTAGCTTTGTTTAGTGTAGCCATGTTTCGTAGTAGCCACTAAATGTTTCATTGATGTTTTTTTGGGTATTATTTATGTTGAGTACACTTATGCAATTTGAACTAGCTCACATTAGCATGGGCTTGTTTATCAGTTTTGACTAAATACTTTCAATCATCCCAGTTTCTTAAATTCCAGACATATTACTTAGGAATGTAGTCGTTTCTCAAGGGACAGTCAAATACATTAACTTGTGCTAGTAATTCTGTTGGCTATTAAAGTTTCCATTCGGCACAGAGCATTATTAAATTATTTTTGTGATCTTAATGTGAGTACATTTTATGACATATTTCCTTGGGAATACAATAGACTTCCACATTCCTGCTGTAAGCGTGGGATTTTGTCTTCTTTTTGTAATGTCCTTAGAAGACCACAGAGTTATTTCTGTTCCCAATCCCAGTGTGTATTGACATTAGCAAGAAAGGAAAGAATTCACTCAAAGGTGGATTAATAGGTTTTACAGTTATTATAAAGGCAGGCTCCATTAATCAAATCTACTACTTGATTCAATCTTAATTAGCTACATTTAAGCAGACATTTGTCCTTTATGCATAGATTGTTAGCTAGCCTGGTATCAAACGGGCACAGTCCTTTAAATGGTTATTTTTCGCGAAATATTATACTATGAGTAAGCCTCATATACGGCCATAGGTATGTCTCATATTGTGCCAGATGTATGCCTTATAATGTACTATGTTTCTCATTTGTGCCTTGTGTATGCCCCACATTGTTCCATGGGTAAGCCTTATTTTGTGCCATGTGTATGCTTTAAGGTATGCCATGTGCACATGTATGGCTTTTTTCTGGTCTCTTAATTTGGGATATGGGAACATTAGGGATGATGGTAGTCTAGTGAGTTAAACTTTGTACTGCTAACTGAGGCTTTGAGTCCCAAATTGAGTTCTGCAGTTACTGTTGGGCCTTTGACTAAGGCCCTTATCTCTCTTTGCTCCACGGTAGTTGTATGTACAATGGCTGACCCTGCACTCTGAACCCCGCTTTCCAGTATGCCATGATATGCAAAGCAAGAATTTAGTTGCTCCGGACGCTTGTGTTTGTACACTATTTTACCAAAAGTATTCACTCATCCATCCAAATTATTGGAATCGAGTGTCCCAATCACTTCCTGGCTATGCAGACTGTTTTTACAAACATCTGTGAAAGAATGCGTCACTCGCTGGAACTTTGTGAATTTAAGCACGGAACTGTGACAGGACACCACCTATGCAAAAAATCCTGTCATGATAGCAGAGTCTAGTGTGGATGAATTTGACCGATCTGACCTCAACATGATAGAAACACCTTTGGGATGAATTAGAGCGGAGACTGAAAGACAGGCCTTTTCATCCAACATCAGTATGTGATTTCACAAATGCACTTCTGGAAGAATGATCAAAAATCCCCATAAACACACTTCTGAACCTTGTGGACAGCCTTTCCATAGGAGTTGAAGCTTTTCTAGCTGCAAAGGGGGGAGCAACGTCACATTGAACCTTATGGATTAAGAATGGGATGTGACTTAAGCGCTTACGTGAGTCAATGCAGGTGAGCGAATATTTTTGTCAATGTAGTGCATATAATATGACATTCTTCTTTTAACAGCGTTTCGAACGTGGTTATATGACGCACGTATATTAGTGGAAATTATTTGCTGATGAAATAATCGGAAATCGCTTGCTTGAGGAATGTTTGAGAAGTCCGCCCTCTACTGGCTGCTTTACTGTGTCGGGCACCATTTCTTAGCTTTCGGCTCACCGAGAGAAACCAGACAAAACGCGAGACAGAAAGCGAGACAGTAGAGCAGGACGCGAGGGGTCTAGCGAGCGAACGCGAATGGCGAAAACGAACATATAAATGTAGAAATAAAGAAAAACGATGTGGGTGCTGTTTCTATAGAAGCGAAGAGCGAACGGATCGCGCGCATGCTTATAGAATCAACCCCACAAGAGGTGTTTTGAGTCCCGACTCGTCGGTTTTAATCGTCCTCCGTCCTCATTCTGTTGCAGATGAACTCACTGAGCAGTGTGAGCAGCTCAGAGGACGTGAAGCCTCCTCCCGGCCTGCCGCCTTTATCCAACATGAACAGCTACCAGTGCACCAGCCCCGGCTCCATGTCCAAACACATCTGCGCCATCTGCGGGGATCGTTCCTCAGGTACGAGACACAGCTGTACAGTCGTCTCAATAATTCCCTCTACCAATTAGATAGCACATTGTATTGCGATACTTGCATTCAAAAAGCTGTCAACAAATAAACCCGTGCAATAAGCTTTCAAGCATTCGTATATACTGAAGTGTCTTGCATTGCAAAGTAATTCCAGGCATTGTAGCCATTGAATCCATTGTTGGCTTTATGTATTGTTTATTTATTATATGGCACTTCAAGATCTATTACCACCAACTAGTGTGTTTTCAAGTAGTTTCATGCTATTAACACAATGTATATTTTTTTAGGAATGAATTGTACTTCATTTTTCTTCATAGTCTGGATATAATGGATTTTTGACCACTTTGTATATACTTTAGTCATTAAACCTTTTATAACATACCAGGGTACACACAGACCATGTCAATTAAAATCGTTTTATTATTTTAATTGAAGTGTTGTCTTTTGTAATGTTTGTGGAATGGCATTTTTTTGTCATTTTACACTTGCACAGAATAAAAATCAAACATGACTTGCCTGATATGTTGATCATCTGTCATAGTTTTTGTGCCTAGTGAAGATGTTTTTGATGGTGGACAGAAGTTAGCAGGGGTATTTGGTTTGCAGTTCCTTGCTTATGTACCATAAAATTAAATAGATTCTGCCAATGTCACCTCACAGCAAGAAGTCTCGAGTTTGATTGTCGGGTAAGGCAATCCAGGGCTTTCTGTGTGGAGTTTGCATGTTTTCCCCACCCATGCATAGATTTTCTACAGGTACTCCGGTTTCCTCTTACAGTCCAAAGACATGCAGCCAGGTTAATTGGAGATACTGAATTTGTCCTGTGTAGGGTGTGTTTGTCTCTGTACCTTGCAACAGATTCAGGTGCTATGTGTATTTACCCCATGTGTGTTCCACCATGACTCTAAAATAAGATTAAGCAGTGATAAAACATGTTCAAAACATATTCATAAAATGAATAGATTTGCAGTATTCTTGTTGGTACAAACATTCATACTGACCACTGTGAAGTAACTCACTGTGTTTTCTGTAGGCACACTTCATTGTTTATTGGGTCTTACGTAATTCTGTATGTATTTGCTGAATTTACCTTGTGCACTCTGGTCTTTTTCTTTTTGTGTATCAGTTACTATAATCGTGTCTCTCACATCTGTTGCAGGTTTGCACTGAAAAAAACCACTGCATTTTTAATATACTAGTAAAGTAGTACTAGAAAATATTTTTTATACAATGACATCGTGATCATTTTGTGTCTACCTTTATCTTCATAACATTGGGATAATTTTATGTTTACGTTGTGTTTTCATTTATGTATACCTTTGTTACCCAAGACATTATAAATAAACAAGGTTCAAATAAAAGGGACCGCTGACTTAAATAATTACTGCAAGTAAATAATTCGGACATTGGTTCAAACCTCACAACGTCTAGGTGTCTAATCCTCAGGCTGTGTACTGTAACTTTAGAGCGAGTATTTTTCGATAAAGGTGTCTGATAAATGCTGACAATGTAAAAGTAATTCCAACTCGCTAGGATTCAAGCAATGTCATGAAGTAAGAGATATTGTAAATTGATTGCATTTGCATTACTATTGTATTTATGTTTTCTTCCAATTTAATGTAATTAATTTTACAACTTTTGTAATTACATAATTTAATCTTTATTCACCTATGGTTTCTGCTCAGGAGTCTTTCGATCTGCAAAAGCAACCAGTGGCAATGCCAAGTTTCAGAGTTTAGAATGTCGTGTTGTTGTGCTAGCACATTATTCTTCTGCACCACTTAGACACACATAAATTTGTAGAACCTAAGTCAAAGCATTTCCAGTATGTTATAGTCAAAACGAGGATTATCAGTTTTGTCAGTATTTGGTTTAAGCTAGTGACAGCTTTTCACATTTCACATGCTAGGAAAAACAGTTTTTGGCCTGAAGCTTTACACTTTTATTTAATTTGGCTTTGTTAGTATAGATTGCACAGTATATAAATAACTGGATTATATTAGTACATTAGTATTTTTGTGTACATTATCTACTTAGCAGAAGATTCCTGGTTCAAATCACAGCACTGACAGGTTATTGTTAGCAAGGCCCCCAATTACTGAAACTGTATACTGTAAATAGCATGTAATTCTGTATAAAGGCATTTGCTAAATTCTGAAAATGTAAATGCATACACATTATTTAAGTAAATTGAATGTACAAACTAACCCGATTTCTGAATGTGAATACAGGAAAACATTATGGTGTGTACAGCTGTGAAGGATGTAAGGGGTTCTTCAAGCGGACTATTCGAAAAGACCTGACCTACACATGTCGAGACAATAAAGAGTGCCTAATCGATAAACGGCAACGCAACCGCTGTCAGTACTGTCGCTACCAAAAGTGCCTGGCCATGGGCATGAAGAGAGAAGGTGTGTGTGAGTGTGTTTATCTCTCAGACACATTATTTAGTATCATGCATTTGATGTGTGCTTGTATTTCAAATTTTTCTTTTCTTTGTCTCTCTTCACTCTTTGCAGCGGTTCAGGAGGAGAGGCAGCGTGGGAAGGAGAAAAGTGATAACGAGGTTGAGTCTACCAGTAGTTTTAATGAAGACATGCCTGTAGAGAAAATCCTTGATGCGGAGCTTGCAGTGGAACCCAAAACTGAAGCACATACTGAAGGAAGTCCTGGAAACTCTGTAAGTCATCGATACATGCAAACTATACTCAGACATCCCCTAACACAACAACACACGATTCACCTCCGAAATAAACTAAAAATGAGTAATGAAAAACGAAAAAAAGTCTACATACCGTATTGGCCCTAGTATAAGCCGTACTTTTTTTTTCTTCAAAATTTCGAACATAAAAAACTGGGGTGCGGCTTATTTGCACGACTGATAAATTTTCAGTTGTAATAGAAACTTTAAATAAAGCGCACATTTATAACAATTTATAAAATTATTATATTCATGTTTGGATTTTTGAATAAGTTGTATCATGTATTTTTTAAATAAAAAATAATTAATGAAATTATTTGGTTTATTATCATCGCATACCGACCCCGCCAACGTAAACTCCTATGGCCATTTTGTGTCTCTGTTCTTACCGAGGGCGCCCCCGGCACCGCCTGCCTCATACAAAAGTTCTAGAAGCAATGCCTTGCACCATCTAGCGACAATTGCCGTAAGCTTTGAGCCCAGTATAAACCACACCAGCCCAAGGCACCGAAGATTACAAGCATGTAATAATAAAACAACAATAAACACATCATGAAGTGAATGCCCAAAATAGAGAGTAGGATAAAAACTTGCATCAAGTCAATGCAGAAGTATAAACCAACCTTAAGGACCGTGGTTAGCAGACCAAGGCTCCTGTTTGGAAAGCAAAGATCCCCAGCCGGGGAAAATTAATTGGCTTTGGTAAATTGGGAGGATAGAATAGAAAATGTTTTGATGTACATATGATAAATATGATAACATGTTTTGAAAACAATGTTGGAAAAACACGTTTTATTCTCTATAGAGGAGTTTCTGTGAATGTCGACGTGTGTGGTGGGATTATTCACAAAGAGTGAATAAACCAATACTGTGGACGTCTGTGGTCATGGCATTTCCCACTCTAATGTTTCATCTTTTTTTTCAGACCAATGACCCGGTCACTAATATTTGCCAGGCAGCAGACAAGCAGCTTTTTACACTGGTTGAATGGGCTAAAAGGATACCGCACTTCTCTGACCTACCCTTGGATGATCAGGTCATTTTACTCCGGGCAGGTAGGCCAAAAAAACAAACACTGCCACAAACCAGTCCATAGGAATACTGAGTAAACACAACTTCACAGATCCAAAGTAACATTTACATGAGCAGAAGGACAGATGGAAACACACAGTGACTCACAGACAGATGAACAATTACGCAACACATACGTCCACATATTTTCCATTTCATCTGCAACAGCCAGTCCTGACCATTGCAGTGACCAGAACTGTTTATAGACAAGTATTTTAATATTTAATTAATAACATTGCCAGCAGTGTTACTTTTATTATTCTTTGTTTGCTTTTTGACACGATGAGCTTGCTGTTGTTCCCAGGTTGGAACGAGCTGCTTATTGCTTCTTTTTCACATCGCTCCGTCACAGTAAAAGATGGTATCTTGCTGGCTACTGGCCTCCACGTGCATCGAAGCAGTGCCCACAGTGCTGGAGTGGGCTCTATTTTTGACAGGTACACTCATTCATGTATGATTACCTCACAGTCAAATATGTGATTTTTTGCCATAGGAGAGAAAACTAAGCTTGAGAGGATATTAAGCTATCACATAACTGCACATAGTCAGTAATTTACTAGGAATTTTGATGAATGTTTTTGATGCATTTAGATGGAGTGAAATGTTTATGAACACTGGAAGACCATGCCAAATTCTTTATGGTTGTTTTTGAAATATGGTGGTACATTTCAGTGCCAACACTACCTGCTGTACCATTGCTCCACTTCAAATAGTAGCAATGCTTTAAGGCATTTTATCAGAGATTTAAATAAGGCATGATATCAACAAACTTGAATTTAGAATTTGTCTTGTTTCATTTTCATCACTAACTTCATCCTGGTGAGGGCTGGAGCGGGTTCAGAGAACATTAGACACAAGGCAGAAATATTCCATGCATACAAATGCTTTGCAGGGCTTTGATCACCTTTAAGCCTTTAAGGCTAGTTAATAATTCTGCATCAACTATATAAACTATAATTCTGCATCAGTTATACTCTAGACCCAAAGTACACTGCCAAAATATTATAACTACATGTAGAAACGACTTGCAAGGGAGTACCGATGCAGACCAGAAATGGGAGCACTATAGCCATCAAAGTAATGTGAGCAGCCTATAGTAATGCGGTAATGTCACGGTGCATAGATGTTTACAGTGTTTTGTTTATGATCCAACATCTTAAAAGCATTCGTTCAGCAGATATTTATCAGGTAAAATCTTTGCATTTCTCATTAATATTCATTCCCAAGTTCCCAATTAATTTTTTTAAATTAAAATAAAAAATGCACTCAGGCTTTTAGTGTAAAAAATGACCAGTGAATAAATTGTGAATGGAAACTTTTAAAACACATTTTTGTGTCTCCAAAATAGTCACACAAGCTTTAGAATAAGACAGTGCCAACGTTTCATCTGCACATATTCTCTTTTTGATTTAGCTTACAGTGTTTACTTTATGCGAAGAGAATAGCAAAGTAATAGTCTCAAAATATCCATGCCCCCTACATAGTGCGCTCCTTTTCAAACAATCACAATCATAACCAGCAGTTAAGTTTTAAATAGGGAATTTGTAACCTAGTTTTGATTATAGATGACTTTATCTAACATACTGTACACTCTCTAGGTAAGTAATGGTATTTACTGATTCACTATGTAGTGAAGATGGTGTGCCTTGTGACCGGACCTTACATGAATAAACTAATTAATCACAGATTAAACATTACTAGTGTTTTTACCACAGCTCAGATTCAAGTTCATTTGATTTTTTATGTTGCTTTTATATGCTACATAAATAGATTTATAAGATTTATAAGTCACCTCAATGTTATTACGCTATTATTGCACAAGAGTTTTTGTCAAGCATGTTACAAGTATTGCCAGTAATACAAAAAATATTTCTACAAACATTCTTTTGCAAACAAAAAGTGCATATTGCTGTCAGTTCTGTTTGTGGTTATAAAAGTTGATAAAACAAGTTTGATCTGTGGTGCCATTACATAATTTTAAATAGTAAATGTATTAAAACATTGTGTTTGTGTTGTGTGTCAGGGTGCTGACTGAGCTGGTGTCAAAAATGAAGGACATGCAGATGGATAAGACTGAGTTGGGCTGCCTAAGAGCCATTGTTCTTTTTAACCCTGGTTAGTAATACACACACACGCACACGCACACGCACACACACACACAAATCTTCAAGGTTAACAAAAGTCTGTTTAAATAATGAACCATGTAATAATGAACCACTGCTTTACAGAGTTTACACAATCAATGTTGA
>JAOUQU010000006.1:2300484-2310958 GCA_028566735.1 Ammoglanis amapaensis
TCGACAGGGGTTTCTGTTCGTCCTGCATTTTGTAAAGTTGATTTGAGACAATATCTATTGGAAAAAGCGCTATATAAATAAAGTTGACTTGACTTGACTTGACTATAGAAATTGACTGATGCCACTGAATCATGAAAAGAATTAAGAAGGGTACCCTATATTGCAAAACACTTCATCCATAACAAGTAATGTATGCTCTGGCCCTTCTTGATTAAGACCTTAATTATCTGACAAATCCAGTTTATTGTTAAAATGGGGACCCAGGCACCTGTAAGTGTCAACGACACTTATCCATGGATGCTCACTGGTTTTAATGTGGGTATTTTGCTCTGTGAGGCAGATACCGTCAGCATACGGTACCAGAGAGAAAGAAAGGAGCCAGAAGTCAAGCCGCATACCACATACCCTTAATTTGAAAATGTATTCAAAAGTAAAGTAAATAAGTGTTTCTTTAAAATGAGTCTGTGTCTGGGTCTCTAACAGCTTTGTAAGAGAACTTTTTTTTTTTACGTAGGAACATAAAATAACTGCATCTTGTGAATGAAATGAGTGTGACAGGACAAAACAAGGCATTTCCCAACTGTGAGCTTTGTGTTCCTGTGGCATTGTGTGTTTGGATAGGATAATTACTATGACTAGGGAATGTTATAAAGGCATTTGAAGACAGGTCAGTAATTGCAGGTGAGCCAGCTGAAAGTCCCAGCTCATTCAGTATGTATCCACAATCTTTCAAGAGTTATTTTTATTTTGCTGTAACATTAGATGAGTAAAATCTATGTGTTTGGAAAACTGGTGGCTGGGGTGAAGCTCTTTCATTTGGGTCCCAACCCTGCTGCTTTATTTAGCTGCTTTGTTTGGTTGCTACTCTCCTCTTCTTTCTTCTTCATTATTTGTGTGGACATTCTTATTAAGGACCAGGTGGTTGATTAAAATAGTAACTAGTTTAAACTATCAAGTTGTACCAAGTGAAGATGTATTGGCTATGTCAGCTTAATTTAATTTAATTTAAACCTAGATAATCACTAGGGTTAGGGTTAGGCCAGAGTATAGCCCAGGTCTTGATTGAACAATGTTTATTCATTATCTTATAATTATATTTACAATTATAGCTTACAACATGTCATCATATGTTTTTAAGTCATCTCAAGTAATCTAAATGATTTATTAGTCTTAGTTTTAGTTTTACTGCTACTCATTATAGTAGTGGTTTGGGCATTGTGCATTGCTTGTCTAATGAGAGGACACTATGTATGTGTCTTAGCTTGATTTCTTAGTTTCCAGATAATACATTACATTACATTGCATTTAGCCGACACTATTCTAAAGCATCGTACAAGGGATAACTGTAAGATGAAATACTGACCCAAGGAATGCACCATGTTGCTGCAAAGTCTGTGTTTTTATGAAGAGCAGAAGCGGGAATTACAGAATGAGATTTGGGGCACATTGACAGAAATGACAAATAAGTTTCGAATACCTGTGCTATTATCAGTTTCTCTGTAGTGAGATCTTAAATAAGCAAGTATAAAAAGAAGATAATACAAAATAAAGGGGCATAATTTGTCCAGCAAAATACACAAAAAATATTGTATTCAGTGTTGTATTCAGTTAGATAAAATAATGAGATTTATGTTGTAGGGCTGTTTGGTTTATTGTATTGGTAATTGTATAGGGAAAATGATGAGGGTAGTGCTATTTAATAATTATGTGAATATTTTAGTGTAACATCAGCTTGTGGCAATGCAGGCAATGTTTCCCAAGGTTTAATCACCAATGTTAATCTACAAACTAAAACAACTTTTTAAAAAAATCATCATACCTACTGGTTCAGTGATTGGAAACTAGGCCCAGATAGTCTTTTCCCCATGCCTTGCCAAATATGTCCAACAGAGGGAACATAGAGGTGCAAATGATTAATGTGTTAATCCTGTTTAAATGACAATTTCTTCTGTATGAGGGCAGATAGCAGTTCTTTCTACATAGATTGATGGCTCTTATATGGACAAAATCCTTATTGCATGTCCATGCATGTAATCTACAAGTTCGGAGATGAAAAGTCTCAGGACACCCTTGATGGTACACGGATCTCTAAATGTTATAGGTCATATGCAAAGCCTATAGTGAACTTAAATAGAAAAGGGTTTACCAGAGAGGTTCTTTCAGTTCAATATGTTATATTGATAAACATGCATACATGCACTATAGTTGTTCCTTAATTTCAATACGTAAATTGAATGCAAACAAAAAACACATTTTTAGTATTAACTTATGTTAAATCATATTGTGAAATTATCATAATGCAAACTGTGTGTATTTCTTACCCTTTTATAGTGACCTGAATGAATCCTGCTTAATTGTCAATGTGTCAATGCACACAGCATAAATTTAAAAAAATGTCTGCATTACTCATTTAACCCTGGTGGTCTTAAGGAATGCATTTTTGGAGGCACCCTCAGGTCCATTTAGTGTTTTGGGCTGGTTGGATGCTAAGCTAAATTATGTTGAGTGAGTGAGTGTTTTATGGATGACTCCAATGGAACGGTTGCATCTGGTTAGATGACATGGAGGACTGAAAGGTCACAATAAATTCGGAGATACTGGATTATTTGGTTTGTAAGTCTCTTTTTAAATGCTCCAATTAATTATTAATAACATTTAGATTTCAGTTAAGTGTAATAAGATTAGGGCCTTTTTTAGTAACTTGGTGCTGTGTTCACATAGTGATGAATATTATCAAGTAATGCATGTTAGTAACTTGATTGTGTCCAAGTGGATTTGATTTTTATTTTTTCTTCTTATACATGTGTTAATTTAAGAACATCGAGTTAGTCCTCTTTGTCTGACCCATCTAGAGAAAAGTAAAAGTTTAATCTATCTGTTTATATATATTAGGTATACTATTTCTTGTTCTGCTATTTTCCTGTGAGACTCACATGGCCACAAAATGAATAACACACACACAAGCAAAAACAAAAGCAGTATTTATGCACTTGCTATCAAACTATCATTAGGAGCCCACTATTACTCATATAACTTTCTATTTTCCAGAGCTTAACTATCTGTTTGACACATTAAAAATATTTATTCAATTCAATAAGCATATTTAGAAGGCCTATAGGATAACAGAGCTGAGAAAATGTTTAAGTAAACAAACTCACTGGTTCGTTATTTCCTATTTAAAGATAAAGACTTGAAAGTATGCGCAGATCATTTTTTCTCACCGAGACTTCATGGTGGAGTTGCCAAACTCATTAAATAATTGTGATTTTCAATTAGATATGCTTCAAAATCTCTCATTTGCAGTTGCTGTTCGAGATTAGCTGCCATTAACACAAAAAGCTTTGTTATTTTATCCTTTTTTGCAAATGGGGAATGGTCAAACAACTGTAATTGGTCAGATTTCTGATTCGTCGACTTGGTCAGTTAACTGATATATTCCTTATAACCCTTCATCTTAATCTCAGAAAGAGAATGTAAGCACGTACAAACCAGATCCATTCTAATGAGTATTTCTGATACTTGCTACCACCCTCAGACAAATAAAGTCAAGAAAATGAAAGAAGCTTTTTTTTGGCATCGATTAACCAGAGAGAATTTGAACAACTGACAAAAGAGAAAAAGACATCACATGCCTTCCAAGAAGTTCAAACTCACTAATTTGCTCATGTCTGTGGAGATCATAAGTTATACAGCAGTGGTCCCCACCCACTGGGCTACAGACCAGCCGCTAAGACAGAAAAATACAATATTCTTACCAAAGCATTCATTTTCTAACACAATTAAAGCATTGTTTTCTCTTCTCTTCTCTAATCTTTTTTTCAATCTTGTGTTTTTTAACCTTTCTGCTTTCAAGTCCATTAAAAAATAACAATAATAATTGCTGCAAAAAGGTTTGGGTCTACTATTATATAGCACAAGCATGGATATAAAAATGGATATTTGTTTCCTGTCCTCATATAAACATCTTTATTTTACTACTTCCCCAACCAACAAAACTGTGCACCAACTGGTCGGTTATAAACCGCGATAGAGCAAAAGGACAAATATTTAGAACCAAAATTCTTCTTTCCTTGTTTTAAAATGAATATGCAGGTCTAAAATGTACAAAATAACAATAAGGAAACAATATATTCTGACAATATACAAATGTAACTATACAATATATTAAGCTATATAGTGTAATTCAGAGTTAAATAAAATATTGTTTAAAATTATTAAATGTTTTGGTACATTGTGTTCATAGATGCTTAATAGCAGGACGATTAATAACTTGCAAGAGAAAAGCAGTTTGGAGTCATTCTTCTTTAATGTGATTTTGGCTGTCAACAGGGGGACAGATGAATAAAATGACTGATGTATTGGCTTCATGTAATCAGCATCAAAGCTGGTTTTTCTCAAGGCTGGGATTGTTCAAGTTTTTCACTTGGATGCAATGCCAGCACAGTTATCTCTCAATCAATGTTGGAGTAACTTTCTGTTAACTACTTCTCTGTTATTACTTTTCTGCTCACATATTCTGTTATGGATGGCAGATGTGTTGTGACCTGTCGATTGGTAAATATTTTGTGGCTGCAATTAAATTAATTCAAATAAAATAAAGCTCTAATGCAGTTCTTTTTTAATGTAAGCTATATACTGTATATAAAGTGTTCAAGTGTTTGTCTTATTAAAACCATGTAGTAAGAAGTGGTCTTGCTATTAATGATCATTCACCAGTTATCACTTGTTGTAGCTGAAGGTAAGAGCTGTATAGATTTCTGCCATGCTCCTTTTATGTTGCTCATGGGAGCTGTTTATCTAATTAACAAAAGCTGTTGAAGAACCCTTAGCAAAATTAGGTTGCTTGTTATACTGGATCGATAACATTTATGGTACTTGCAGAAAATGCCTTTTTGTAATACTTCCATCTATTTTGTTTACAGTCTGTGCCACTCAGCCAATTGGCTGTCATTTTGTGTTACTATAACATGGGAGATGCATGATTGTTGACTTACATGAGATCTGCATATAGCAAATACTCCAACATTCATTTAGTAAATGATGTATACAGTGGTACCTTGAGATATGAGCAGACTAACATACATTTTTTTAAAGATTCGAGTTGGGAAGCTGAATCTCATGCGCTGTATTTGTTCTTGCATATTTTTTGCAAATTATGCATTTAAAAGGTTTCATTCCAACATAATTCCTAATGAAGTGCAAAATATTTTGTTTAAAGTAAAGAAAGAGCAGTTTTAGTTTAAATGTCTACAGTGTCTCTACCATTCACTTTCTTTAGCTGACTCATATGAAAACTAAAGAACACCTTTTTCTTTAATTTAATATATTGTATATAATATTTTGTTATGCATATGTAAACTTGATATGTGTGTTCTTTAATTAAAATGTCTTTTTTATATAATTTATGATAGTTTGGGGATGTTTCACAGGGCGGGAACATATTACATCTATTTCAGTTATTTTCAGTGGGAGACATTTGTTTGGGATGTGCATTGATTGATTGCATCGCTTACGGAACGAATTAAACTTGTATCTCAAGGTACCACTGTATTATGTAACAGCTTTGGTTTCATTGTAATTAGACAAATGTTCCACTTTTTAATAACAGATAACAAAATCTAAAGTGAGATGAGCCTTTATGTGACATTTTCTTAACCCTAGAACACTAACGCCGGGTGATTTTCACCCACACAATTTTTGTCATGTGATTTTCATGTGTTGCTGCTGTCTGAGATACAGGGGACTTTGGGGAGCTTCAGGGCACTTATTGATGTCATTTATGGTTTAGTTGATTATTTCCTCCCATCTATGTTTCTTCAAGAGGCCCATGCCGTTAGTGATAGAGCGTAACATTTTATTGGTCGAATTTTATTTTGAGTGTTTAAATCAGGCACTTTATACTGGGTAAAATATACCCAATGTTGGTGATGGTGTTACTATTTTAATGTCATTCTTCTAGGGTTGAATTGGTGTAGGCTGAAGGTAACTAGAGATTGCCAGGGGGGAGGTAAACACCCACTTTTAGTCTGCATTGACCACAAAAATATCTCCTTCATCCAACAAACCAAGAGAACAAACTCCGATAAGACACACTGGGCTTACTCTTCTTAGAACTTTTTCAGTTTTAAGAATTGTAAACCAAGTGCCCTGTCCCATCAATGGAATCCCTTCCCAGTTCCATGGCGACCTTAAATTCATCTTGTATTGGTTTGTGATCCAGGACCAGGTGGGGGACCTCAAAATAGGCAGTTATTAGACACCAGGTCTTTCAGTGGCCTAGGTGGTCAAGGTGTTCCTGTAGAGTGTTCTTTGTCCAAGAGCCAATGTTGGTGATCTTTTTGTAAACTATTGAAAGCCACAGTTAGCCTGCCTTCAGGGTAGTCCAATTTCATCTTGGGGAGACTTATCCGGGATTTCAATATAATAAGGTATTACCTCATAACAGGCAATTTTTAACCACTTTTTCAGAGGCAAAATTTGTATATATACCCTCACACTTCCCATCTCATAAAATGGAAGCTTCTGTGCCTTCAGTCGTCAATCATGTCCGCTGCTATTGCTTGGCCTGGCATAATGAAGCAAAGTGCAAGTTGCGTGCGACTGAATGACCTGCCCTGGGCAGAGGTCATTAGTATTCACTTCGGACCTCTCAGTGCAAGTAACCAAAGGCAAATTTGCACAAAATTATATAGGACCATTCAAGGTGGTGAGAACACTCAATCCTGTATCCTACAGGTTTAAGCTATCTGCTAGAACCCCACATTTTATAAGTCTCAGTTGCATTTTTTATGTCTGTAGTTAGAACCTTACCAACAAACAACCCCCAGCATCACATACCATCAAATATAACATTCTAGAACACTGCCTGCAAATCAGCCTGCAAATCATCTCATTGTGGAAGTCACTACTGAGCTGCAGGTTACAACAGCTTTATATCTCCTCACATATCTGCACACATGCTGACCTTTTTCTGCATCGTTAGATGGTATCTGTTGGACCTGGTCAGGGGGGTCTGTGGTGTAAAGCTAGGAGGCCGGAGGAAATTTCAATCTGTATTCATGAAGGGATAGTGTGGCTGTGCATGGTGCCCAACAGTTTTTATTATCCCCTTTATTTAAAGAAGCATCTTATTACTACTGTGGAGTTGTGGTTGATAGGTTTTGGAAGCTGGCGACCTGAGCGTAAACTCACATCCACTTTGTAGCTTGTTTTTTTGTGTGTATTTCTTTTTGAGTTTCTTAATCTGCCGTTTCTGGTATCATATCCCTATCCTTCGCTACATGTGTTCCAGCTTTTTCTTTCGTTCAGCTAATATCTCCTTACAGCATCCTAACACACTTGGAGCAATAGGGTCCAAGAGGGTCCAATAGGGTCCTGAGATATTTCAAATCTCAGTTAGCCCATTGTTAGGGACAGTGTATCAGCAATGAGCAACCAGTACTTGATCCTCATTCAGGCCTGTCTTTTGCTGTGTTTACCGTTGTCTGATAGACCAGTGACACTTTGCCAATTTCATTTACATTTCCTTTTTTTAAATCTTCTGTTTGTTATCTGCGTGTATTGACCTTGTGTCATTAATCTGCAAATCATAACTTTGACATAAGTCATTGTTGGCAGGTATAACAACTACGTATTTACACTATGTTCGACTGTTGATATAATGTATAATAATAGTATAATACGTTGTAATACTGTAAGTAACTAATGAGGCAGCTACTTTTTTCACCCAGGTCCAGCTTGTTTTGATTTCATAGAAAATCTAAAGTTTGTGGCCACAACATAAACCAGCAGGAAAAATATTCTTAGTTTATTTAAATATAACGCAGTACTGACCATATAGCATTTTAATGTACATCGTATTTGTTTTTAGTTTTTGCCTTGCACCCAGCTTTCATTACTTTTGGAAGCCCGATTAAGATTTTTTGAAGATGGTAAATTGTGTTTTAAGTAATTAGTAGCACCTGGACTGTGATTTTTAAAACCAGTTACAGATTGGAATACATATAAAACGTAGAATTGAGGACATGATGAAAACAGTGAACGAATGTGTTAGTTTTTAATGTGTTTTAGATATATATTTGGTGATCACTAGTGGGATTTATTTGCACTAATATCGAGTAATTTCACGCACATATCACACCTCTTCCTGGTAGTTAAGTGCGTTGCGGTCTTTGATCACCTGCTTCACATTGCATGCATCTGCACTAGGACAGGGAAAAGAAAATCCGCCACGGGGGGTCTAAGAAATTAGCAGGAGAACGCCTGCCTAAAATAGCTCGCTTTCGACAATAGCACGTAGTTGTGGTGATGCGCATCAATCAGACGCTCGGAGCTGGAATTAGGAGGAATAAGATCAGCGCATGCACCGCTGCAGCACGAGCGACATGATCACGAAACGGGAGGAGGAGGAGGGAGGGAGGGAGGCACGTCTTAAACGGAGGCTTTAAAAGCGCATATACGCACACAGAGAAAAGCTGATCGATAATCTGGTCTTTGCAAACCGCAGCATGGGAGCGCGTATCACATGCGCTTGCTAGGCAAAAGCAGTCGAGGAGGAGGCGGTGGAGGAGGAGGAGGAGAAGGAGGAGGAGGTGGTGGTGGTGGAGGAGGAGGTGGATGATGCTGCGGCAGGCGATCTACGGCGCGCTCAAAGCCTCGTTCTACTGGCTCGGCTTGTTTGTGAGCCGGCACCCGGTGTTCTTTTTGACCGTTCCCGCTGTCCTCACTGCGTTACTGGGTGGCGCGGCGTTGCGAGGCTTCGCGCCGGAGGCGGACCTGGAGCGGCTCCTGGCGCCCGCGCACAGCCTCGCCAAGGTCGAGCGGCGCCTGGCTGACAGCCTTTTCCCGGTTGAGCGCTCCAAGCACCGTCTCTACTCCGACCTGCACACGCCGGGCCGATACGGTCGCCTCATCCTTCTTGCCAAGCGCGGAGCCAACGTGCTCGAGTTCGCCGATCAGGTGCTGCGCGTGCACCGGCACGTGCTAGAGCTGCGCGTGGCGCACCGGGGCTTCAACTACACGTTCGCACACCTATGTATGCTGGACGGACAGCACGAGCGCCGCCGCTGCGTCCTGGACGACATCCTTACGATTTTTGAGGACATCCGAGAGGCTGTTCTTAACAACAATACGTTCGCTAAAGTGCCAATAAGCTACCCGAACACGACGTTAAGGGTAAGCGGGAATATGCGCAGTTCTCACTACTCGCGCGCACGCACGTGCCTTCTGTTAACACTATATGTTACATGTCTTAAAGATGCAAATGTTTATTGTTACATATTATTTTCCGTATTGTGTTGTTTTGCATAGCGTTGTGGAATTTACGCTATTTTATGTCTTAAGCTATGTTTACATTTTGCACTACAAACACTTTCTTGAAACAATACGTCACTGTAACGTTACAAAGGCTGTACTTATGGTCTTAAATCTATGAGGTATGGTATAACAGAAACTCAAAAATCAAAATCAAATTCAACCATTTAATAATAGGTTCATTTTTTGCTATTTTATTGTTACTCACTGTATCATTAGAGATAGTATGTTATTGACAGTATGAACTGATTTTTAAATTAATAGCCTCGGCATTCCATCTTAGATAGCCTACCTCCCATGCCACCCCAAAACGACATATTTCTTTGCGTTACACTGGTGAACCTATGGGAATTGTTCGAATGGCGGAAACCAAATGAGCGCACAGATGCGTCTAAAACGTTCTATTGATTAGACAGCATATGATTTTCGGTCCATTATAACGGTGAACAGTCTTATACTCACGTGACATTTATTTTATACATGCATGTTGCGGGCACTAGTGTTTCTGTGGTAGCTTGTAATAGCTCAAGTATTGCAGCTTCTTGGGGGGGGGCATATTGAGCTGAGCAATTTTCGATCAGAGCAGGCAATAATACAAGCAACGTAAACACTATATAACAGTAAACTGCAGTACAGCCGCAGCCTATGGCAGCAAGACTGTAGTGACGTTTTCGGTGCAGGGGAAGCCCTCAGGATGATGAATACACACCACTGCTGTGCCACTGTGTGTTTGTGTGTGTGTGTGTGTGTGTGTGTGTGTGTGTGTGTGTGTGTGTGTATGTGTGTGTGTGTGTGAAGATATGAATCGGCTGCAAAGCCCTGCATTGCACATGAGCTGAATGAATGCAGCATGGATCTTCCAATGAACAGAACCAGTACTAGTACTGCATATTTTATTGCTTCTATTCCTTAGTGTACGTACCTGTGTGAATGTAGCCTAAAGCATTCTCTTTCAGTCACATTACAATAAATTCCTTGCATAGGTGTTATGCTTATGTAGACTTGATTGCATCACTTAGTCGATACATGTACATCATTTATTTTTCTGCCAGATCTTGTTGGGCAAGCGGATAAGATACGGACTATGAATTAGGGCTGTCCGCAAATAATCGATTATTCGTTGGTCGACCGAAAAAATTACTAGTCGGCCAAATTCCATTGG
>JAOUQU010000006.1:2402127-2420519 GCA_028566735.1 Ammoglanis amapaensis
AATGACGTCATCACAGAATCAGCTTTGCGGCACTGACAGGTGTCGTAAATGAGCTCTTAGACTGACACTTAAGAATTTCTCCTACACTTCACTTAGTGAGACTGAGAGGCTTAATAAATCGTTTTTAGTCTCAGCTTTTAATTAAGAATAAGTTTAGACTCAAGTCCATTCTTAGCAGCATTCTTAAGAGTAATCTTAAGAAGTTTGATAAATATGGGCCCTGGTCACTACCCCTTACGCTGAACTCACTCCAGAATGTAAATTTGCTGCGATCAGACAGTCCAGTCAAAACACGGGACAAAGGGACATTTAGTGGAAACATTTTCTTCAGAAACCAGTTACCTTCTGAGTTTTTAAACAAAGTTGTAAAAGTCTTAATTTGGGATTCACATTCGTAGACAAATATGAAACGAAAACAATCTTTTATACTGCTCATAATAACATGGTTGTGCCAATCCAGTGTATGCTTTTCAGGTGCTCGTTCCCTTTTCTCTGTGTATATCACTTCACTAAAAGTATCTTGATAATTGCAGTTGGGCTGGTGTGCTATTATACATTGTGTGTGTGTGATTTTTTTATTTTATATACATGCATGTGTGTGTGCGCACGCTTTTAGTTCGTCACTGTACTCTTACCTTGTTGAAGCCCAGCTCCAACATCAACCTGTCGGCCACAAATTCAATGTATTGCTTCATTAAGTCACAGTTCATGCCGATCAATTTCACTGGCAGAGCCTCAGTCAGGAACTCCTAAAGATAGACGAGAACCATGAGATCAGTTTCAATTGCACCTATCGATGCTTCACACACCTATCAGAATAAACAAAAATTACCTGCTCAATCGCAACTGCATTCATAATTATCCTCTTAACAGTCATCTCTGATGGCTTGTTTACCAAGTGCTTGAACATTAAACAGGCAAAGTCACAGTGAAGACCCTGAAATAATAAAAAGACCAATTAGATCACTGTATAACCTTCCCGATCATCGAGTTCGAGATTTTATAAGACTGCTACCTCATCTCTACTGATCAGCTCATTGGAGAAGGTGAGGCCTGGCATGAGACCCCTCTTCTTCAGCCAGAAGATAGCAGCAAAAGAGCCTGAGAAAAAGATTCCTTCTACAGCAGCAAAAGCAACTACTCGCTCACCTATTAAAATAATTAAATATTTATAAATGCAGTGTATTCTATTGCTCATCTAGTACATATAATTGAGGTTATATAGAAGAGTTCTTTATTTGTACTTGTGGCTTATAATGAAGACAAAACCGTTCCCATTATGCAGAGTATTACAGAATGCATGACTTTAAATAGCATTTATCGTATAAATGCATGGTCATTACACTGAGCTTGTATTAGTTGTGTTGCTTAAGTAAGATCAAATAAATAATCTGCCTTTTTGCCTTAACCTTGATCAAAGTGACTGAGATCATTGGTTTGTATAATGGATTTTTTATTTATTGCAACCCCAGACAGACGTTTTACTTTTGGACTACAGATGCATACGGGCTAGATTTGGCATGGTGTTTAGTGCTATGCTGCGAAATATTTGAAATGAAGCAATTAACAGTATGTGGAAATCTATACCAAAATATGTGCAGTATTGCATTTACCATATTGAGCAGCTTTGTTTCCAATCCAGTGCAGGGCCCAATCAGCCTTCTTCTTGACACACGGAAGAGTCTCGATGGCATTGAAGAGATACTCCCTATTCAAGACAAGTGTTATAAAAAGGTGCATGTATTTTTAACCACAACTTTATATGTAATCTGTATGGGAGGGCTCAGTGAATGCGACTTGTTCGTGCTGGCATCCCTCAATCCAGCTGACCACATGCCGACCGAATAAAGGTACGACACCAGCACTCAGCCCCCATTATCGGCTGAGGTCCGTACCCCTGCGCATCTCATCACTGCCCGGTCAGCACGTTCAGACAATTGAGGACCTCACCTCTCTTTGGGATCTTTGATGTACGTGTTAATCAGAAGGCTGTACATCTCAGAATGAATGTTCTCCATGGCGATTTGAAAACCATAAAAACAGCGCGCTTCAGTTACTTGGACCTCCTGAGTAAAGCGCTCCACCTAGTGGTACACAAATGCTATTAGAACGAGTTTAAACACCTGGTTTGTAGAAAAGCGATTAAATCCCAGTAACTCACCAAATTCTCGTTGACGATGCCGTCACTCGCAGCAAAGAATGCCAACACATGAGAAATAAAGTATCGCTCCTCATCTTTAAGAGAATCCCAGTGCTGAATGTCTTTAGACAGGTCAACCTGCAAGAACAGACAATCGTTTAAAAAGGCTCTTTACGTTTCATGACGAAGAACTACCATGTGTGAGAATTGCGTACCTCTTCAGCTGTCCAGAACGACGCCTCTGCCTTCTTGTACATCTGCCAGATGTCATGGTACTGAATAGGGAAGATGACAAAGCGACGTGGGTTCTCCTTCAGAAGAGGCTCCTCTTGAGGGTTGGAGTGCTTTGGTTTCTGCCAGAGTAAGAAATAAACTGTTAAGAATCAAACCACCCAAATATAGTAGCTTATATAGAAACAATCTTATGCCACCACAAAAACCAAAAGAACTAGTATTTCGACCAATGAAAGCTGTATGAAGTAAATGCTCATCTTTTACCAAATTTCTAATCTGCTAAATAAAATTAGTGCTAAACCAGACTGTCCCAAAACATGCAGTCACATCGATTGCATAAACCAAAACGGTTGAAACGGTCTTGCAGATGTGTATCCTGCAGCAGACTAGGAACCCGTTTAGGTGTTTAGTGCATTCATCAAAGCAGGATCAGGTGATGTTAAAATGATTTAATGGATGGATGTTTGCACAAGTGCATGACTGTCAGAATATTACTGCAACATCTATGTTTTTATACTTTAACAAATATTAAACCACCACAAAGCTACTTAATGCTCAGAAAGTTGGAACCATTAGAAAATACCACTGTTTACACCCTTATTTAATCCCAAATCAAAGAAGCCATTGACTATTGTAGTGAAATTAAAAACATACTAAAAAAATCTGCATCTGATTAGTATTAATTATCAACATAAGAATAAAACATGAACACTTTGTTCTTTGTGTGACCAAAGCTAACCGGTTAGCATGTGTGTCCAACCCCCGCCAAAAAAACCCCCACACAGCTGTTCACGGGTTCGAATCCCATTAAAAACCACGTCAGAGTAAAAATAATAATTTAAAATAATACTTCTTAAAAACAAGTTCGCTGCATATTAACACAAATGACTGGATAAATAAACGATATACGGAGAGAGATGGTGGATTGGGACACAGCCCAGACTCGAATTTTTAAAACTATAGCATTGAACGAATTGAAACCCGCGTCACATTAATGCTACTACATTAAAATAATATTATATGTTTATACACAAATTAAAAATATAGTTTAAAAGGAAGACTTACTTCAGAATCGTCAAAGATTTTGCGCGCGGTTTTGGAAGCCAGAATCCGGGTCGTGTTCAAACTGGGCGGCTGTAAAAACACATGAAATAAACTTTTACACGCGTTTATATAATATACAGGATATAAATATACTGGTTTATTATTAATAATAATAAATACAACATTATAACTCACCGTGTTTTCTTTGTCACACAGAGACAAGTCCTCAAGTGTAGTCGAGGAGACGTTACTGCTCTTGTTCTTCAGAGGAGAACGAGTAGAAAACATTTTCAAGCAGATTCAAACGAGATAAGAATACAAATAAGAAGAAAATAAAAGCTTAACTCATTAAAATCAAAAGCGGGACGGAAATAATACTGAAATGTAAAAGCGAAGCGGACAGAGAAGAAAAGTGAAGAAATTTCCCGGCGTTTCTCTCTTTTATTCAACTTTTGGCGCTAGAAAAAAAAACAACCAATCAAAAGACGGTATAAATGAGCCGCCGATTTGAACCAATCAAACAAGCGATTGTTTACAAGAGGGCGTATGTTACGGTCCAATCACACGTCAGGAACGTCAGGAACGTCAGGAAGAAAACGCGGGACTTTCAAAAGCTGTGATCGGGCTGCTATTTAATTTATACACGTTTATCAAATAATATATAAACAATACATTATAATAACATATTAAATAAACATTTTGGTTTAAAAAAACAAATATGTACCAAACATCTCTTTATGTCTGTTTTTTTATTTATTACTCGTTTTTGGACGTATGCAATACGTAAACAACAATACATTTATACACTGCATTTTATTTAACACCTTTAAAAGTCACTTTAACGTTTGACAGACGTTTTATAATCATTTTTAATGATAAAGTTGCACTGGGATTACTTATTTGATCGAAGGAAAGACAGACGTGTGTTGTACACACAAAGTACACAACGAATAATGTTCAATTCTGTACATAAAAAGGTGCATTTATTAACTACAGCATTATAAACTATGTACAACGTAAAGATACACACAATTACAACGTTATATATATTTACTTTCGTATTTAATACGTGTTCGAATAAGCTCGTCGTCAATAAAACTAGCAATAATGAATAAATAAATAAATTTGTTACCTGGTTAGCTTCTGATTGATTTGTTTTATTAATAATCCATAAACCATTTAGTGTTATTGTTAAGAGTTCTTTATGTTGTGTAACAATGCATTCCTGACAAGCTTTCCCGCCAGATTCATGAACAACAAGAAGAACAACAAACTAATCACACAATAATTGATGTAGTAATTAATCTATACACAACTGCTCCCCTACGATCACGTGATCACGTGTGTTTTTATTTATACTGGGGGGTTAAAATTAAATCTGGTGCAAATCTGCACGACTTTTATTCTAACATTGGCGCGTAATAAAGTAAACATCAGTTTACAAACTCATCTGTAGATATATTAAGCATGTTTCTGTAACACATGACATGCATCTGCAATATTAGAAAGTGTCAGATTTTAAAATAAAAATAAAATAACAGCTCTTTTTAAATACAGAGAATTAAACTGCTGTCACAGGGATTCAAAAAAATAAATTGCAAATGCTTATAAATGAGAATGTGCATGCAAAACATTTCTCTTACATGCACATACCTACATGAAGAAGTGCAGAATTCACTTATTGTCGAGTTATTTGTCGGAAAAACTGTCCAGTCCATTTTATATACATTTATAAAAAATCATTTCCCGTTGGCGGACGAACACAAAGGCAAAATAAACCCTGCAGAATAAAAAAAAATACTGCCAAGTAGTGGCGTGGAGTCCAAACTACAATGCAAACTATATACAGCAGAGACTTTCTGGTTGTGTTTGGTATGTTCTCCTCTGGTCTGCGTGAGCTTCCTCTTTGAGCTTTACTACAACACTCCAAAGAAAAGCCACCAAATCAACCCTGGAGATGCTGAAGTGTACCATTGACCGTTGTAGTGGTGGGTCCACGCTCGGGAGGGTCGTCCAGACGGGTCTTCCAGATACCCTGGATGTAAAGGAACGAGACAATTGAAATGTGATGCCAAGGCATCAGACACCGACGGGCAACGGTGCCCCGGTGGGTGACTGATATACAAAAAGCGCTCAGAGAAATTCAAGGTTAAAGGCCCACCAGTGGCAACCAGTCAATGGTTTGGCTTGAACTAGCAAACTTTTACTTATTGGTCCAGTACCTTAGCTAGATTACAATGGCCACATAATAATAATTGAATAAAAATACCACAAACCCCCCCCCCCCCAAAAAAAAAAAAAAAACAAAAAAAACAAAAACAACAAATGTTATTGATATGACATAGTCATATTCAATATTTATTGTTAATTTTAAAATTATAACTTTGCAAGCACTCGTTTGTTTGACTACAGTGACAAAACAAGCGGAAATGTGATCGTCGGCTGCAAGCTGTAATAACATTGCATTTTTGTTTACATACATTTTAACTAATTAATACATTTAAACTAACTAACCAGTATTAAATTAAATTGTTTATTGACTCTTAGCAATTATTATTAAAAATAAGACCAAATTAATGCAAATCTGCAGCTAATAATATCTGAATTTGACTGACTGACTGACTCCATGGACTGGTGATCAGACCATCACTATTATATGAATATTCAGCTACGTATTATATAGTTCAGTGGACTATTTAGCAACACATTCCCCTAAAGTTGTTCATCGTATCTGCCACATGAGCCCCAGTAGACTGTTGGTCCATTTCACACACCGTGGATTTAATTCCCCCCCCCCATCAAAAAAGCTTTTTTAAATAGTATTTATGCTTAATCATATCTCAAGTAAACTTGGGTATTTATGCTTGATCATATCTGGAGTATGAACCACGAGTAACAAGTATTAAGCAAGTATCCAAGCAATGAAACCTGACATGCATGGCCTGTTTTGAAAAGCTGATGTTTGTAGATAGGGGCAGCAGGGGGCGCCAATTCCGCACTGGTTATTTTTTATTACCTTGCATAACCTTTCTTACCCAACGTTACATCTTCTTACCTCACATTCACATTGCAGTTCAACACAATAATTAACAGGCATTTTCTCTCGTTTTCTTATACTAATGAGAAATTAAGTCTGTCTCTGTTGTTGTTGTTTCATGTTTCTATTTAATGAATAGTTTGGAAGATACAATCCATTTTTGCTTCAGTGTTATTGCATTTGCCAAACTATCTGCAAAGTAATGCAAACTATTTATAGTACTGATCCAGGAATACAAAAAATACTACATTAAATGAAAACAGAATGATTCTGAGTTTATACATCATAAATTGAGACATGCAATAGTTTTGTAACGACAAGCCAAAAATTAAAATATGAAATACTGTAAAGCCTTAAATATTGACCCAATTGAATGTGCCATCATCCATGAAACATACAAAAGTTATAGTAATCAAATTTGTTTTGTGCTTCTGTAGATTGTCCAGTAATGTATGTTTATGATTTATATAAAATATTATCAACTTTATGCACAATTTGAATGCAGGTCTGTTTTGGATCGAATGTGCTTCCAATAAATCTGTTCATCTATCAAATACAAATACCAGAAAGTCTTATGTTGTGTATATTACTTAAACATAGTGATCAGAATATATTGTTTAATATATTAAATGTACAACTCTTTGCAGGCACTCGTTGTATAAAACAAAAACAAATGAAAAATAAAGTGATTATAGGCTACATGATGTTATGCAATTGTATTAAAGAAGGAAACTTATTTTTGTTTGCATGCAGTTTAACTGAATGTAATCGTGTCACCTATGCTGCAGTAAATCAATCAAATGGAGCAATAAGGGTCATTTTAAAATGACAAGACAATGCAATTGTGCAGCCATTATTAGTTTAATGTAATAAACAAAATAGGATTTCGTGTTGTAATAAAACAACAACAACAACAACAACAACAACAATAATTCGTTTCTTTGTTTGCATCGTTATCGTTTATACAGTCAATCCGTTACAGCTCGTTCTCGTCTGTGATTGGTCGCGCCTCTGAACCTTGAGCTGTAATTGGCTGGAGATTGTTACTGGGTGTCATGGGGAGACTTATTTTAGCTTAGCATGTAATCTTTAGCTTCGTTTAGCAAGATTTAAAAAAGTCTTTCATATTGAACTTTGTTTATTAATAATAATGATTATAATGATAATAATTTTAAACTACAAATAGCTGATTATTTCGTACACTGCTCTTGTCATTTCATGTTTAATGTTAACGCTTCGTACAATTGAACCCCTTAACGTGCATTTTCTTTATAAATGTGCCAAAAAAATAATACAAATCTTTTTAGTTGGTGTTACAAATGTCAAAAATGAACCTTTAAGATTAAAATAGTCATGATTTTAAAAGTGTCGTGCAAGAAATGCTCATCCATATGAGGTGACACCACATGGAATGTGTTCATTTTTGTCTAAAACCAAACAAATACAACTAAACAAATTGTTTAGGAGTGATAAATTATATTTTAATGACTGTGATTTTTAGTACACAGATACACCGATACTCATTATACCTGCACAGGGTCTAATGGGAACTGAACATGACCTGTTGAGGACCATGTTTTCATCTTGATTCTATTATATCTGGTTATTTAATCTGGGATTTTTGTGCAGAGTTTGCATGTTCTCCCCGTGTCAGCGTGGGTTTCCTCCGGATACTCAGGTTTCCTCCCACAATCCAAAAACATGCACTAGGTTGATCGGAAATGTGTAAAATTGTCCTGTAGTCACACACAAGATCCCTGTAGAGATACAGGGTTGACAGGGTTGGGGAAAGACCTGGCAACCTACCCCGTAAAATGTAATTGCCGAGATACTCTGGGGATCGGTAGCGGTCCACAGAGTAACCCAGGGTCGAAGTCGACTGAAGGGTAAAATAGAGAGATAGATAGACTGTGACCTCAACCAAGAAAAGGCAAAGTATTAGATAAAGATGATGGTTTATTTATGTCCATATTAAATATTACATAAAGCAGGATAGGTAGTATCACAGGTAAGAATACTGTTCACTTTACAGAAACTTAACATTTATTCCTACACTGTCAATAAATGCATGTTTAAATACATATTACATTAATATACGATAGTTACACTTATGTACACATATACAGCATTATATAATAAAGAAACGGACGAGACAAAGACTTTGGCAAATGGAGTGCATACATGTTGTGACATAACTTATATAAAAAAGTAAACAATAAGTCTTTTTAAATGACCGTGGTTGGAAGGAAATCCAGTGCAAGTTTGGTTTGTTTTGTTCGTGAATTCGTAGCAGCCTTGGTTTTTATTTTTCCCCCTGGAAAGTGGAATATTGTCCTGAGGTGAGTGAATGGTCTAGGCCAGAGGTTTGGTCTAGTTTGAGGCAGGTATGAGTACACTGAGGGAGACTGAGGGAGACTGTGTTGATGGACCCTGTGAGGAAGCCATTTTGTTCAGGTCACAAACGTCAGTGGCCCATGCGGCGGACCGCTTGGCAGTCATGTGACGGCGCGCATGCTTGGTCAAGTGGTCGCTTCGCATGAAACGACGGTCACACACAGGACACACAAACTTCTTTTCGCCTGTGTGAGTGCGCCGATGTCTGGAGAGTTCATCAGAGCGCGCAAATCTTTTCTCGCAACCTTCCCAGTGGCAACTGAATGGCTTTTCACCTATGAAACAGAAACAAACACATCAGAAAGCATTTTAAAAAGTCAGACTCAAGATTCTCACAATCCTGTACTTTGGCCTTGGTGTGTGTATCAATCAAATAAGAATGAAAAAACGACAAGTACAACATAAACCTAATACTTATTTAAATAACGAAGATCTTTTCTTTTTTTTTTCCATTAGGGGTCGCCACAGCAGATCAAACTCCTCCATCTAGCCCTGTCCTGAGTGTCCTCCATGGACACACCTACTACTCTCATATCCTCTACCACTGCATCCAAAAACCTCCTCCTTGGTCTATCTATTCTCCTCCTACCTGGTGGCTCCATCCTCATAGATTAATGTAAATAAAACATCATTAAGCAAATTGTTTATTTGAATCATTGATTAGTCCCAACAGTCATAGTCATAGCTGACCTGCTGTGCTTCCAACCACATGTCTGGGTTAATGATTCTTTCTGACGAGCAAACTTTATGACACGATGGACATTTAAATGCTTTTATTATGCCCAGTTTGGTTGGAAAGAAGTAAGTCTGGTGCACAGTGTGTACATAATTCATGATCTAAATGTGCACCAGGGTATGTTTGAACTGTATCGAATAAATACTAACCTGTGTGTGTTCTCAGATGCGCTTTGAGGTGAGAACTCTTGAAGTAGGTTTTTTTGCATCCTGGGAAAGTGCAGACGTAGTTGCGCCTGCGAGAAAAGTCAGCATGTGTGGTGGCCCCGCTGTGGCCCGAGGGCATGTAGACCGGTGCAGGAGCCAGTGGGAGGAGCTTAGTGTTGCCAACTGTGACAACATTTTGTGGACACTGTGGGGGTGAAGTCACTGAGGATTGAGGAACTACAAGCATCACCGTACCCTGAGCTACAGAAGGGCCCATAAGAAGTGGCTGTGGGAAAGAAGTGGATTGAGGAAGAATGGGCTTTGCGCCAGCAGTCTGCATTTGGACGTGAGTCTGAACGATAGCAGAGATTATTCCGGTCTGCCCGTTCATCGGAAATACCTGGCACAGAACAGGAGGACTGGCTATGGGGGATTGAGGCATGGCGACAGAGGTATGAGGAGCTGTAGTGGTGAGACAGGGAATGATACTCTTTATATGCGCAGTAAGAGGACTACTACAGATCTGCGCTTCAGCTGGCACAATGATCGGAGTTTCAGAGTCGATTTTGATTTCAGATTGATGGACAGGACTCTCAGACATTCCCGGTCTAACCTGTGCTGTGTCCAGGGATGGAATGTGATGATCTACAGATGTGTCTGCTGTATGTCTTATAACACTGGTGGGCCTACTTTGTGCCAGAGGCTCAGAGGCTAGTGGTGGTGCAGAGGTTGTTGGGAATGCATTGGTGTCAGTCTGGAGGCTGCAGGAACTTTCTACCCTTTTGGCCAAAACAGGACATGTTGCTTTGAGGTTTGAGTTTGTCGCATGAGATATTGTGCTCACGATGGTGGATGTTGTACAGGTCTCGGCAAAGCTGGGGCTGTGCGGTGGGGTCATGCACTGGCGTGGGAAAAAGGAAAAGATAAATTAGTGTTTATAATGAAATTTTAAAAGACCAAAAACTCGTTGAGAACAATTTCTCCCACTGCAATGCCACAAACCCTATGCTCATATAGAGCGATATCAAAATATTTCGGGCTGGAGAATGTTAATGTCATTTTGTTTTGAAGTATGGAATATATATAATATAGATTTTACATTAAAAAAGGTAAAACTGTACAAAAAATCATGATTTAAATCAATGAAACCCAAGCACTGGGTCATTTATTACCAAGCAACATAGAAAGAATAAATATTTACTACTACTAAATAATAACTACTTCTTTTATTTGCAAATCAGTTTAGGTGTCATATGTTTTATCCCCCTAGGTGGGAGCAGTATCACACTGCAGTGAAACTGATCCATGATACAAAGAATGGAACAGAAACACAAATGAAAGATGCATGAATAACCAGATTAGAATATTGTCACTGGTCCCATAATATCATATAATATAGAAATTCTTTTGTAGTCCATGACATTACAGTTTAGTTACTATTGAAACAATTAATTAAATAATTTATATTTAACACGGTGACTTACTAATGAGGACAGGGAGACCAGATCTTTGGGAGACTCCAGGGTATCCGGGTGCGGGCTGACTGAATCGCAGGAGTCGGAGGTGGGCGTAAGCGGGCGAGTCTTGCGTGACCTTTGCACCCAGGAGCTCATGCACACCAGAACTTCGGCTGCCTCGAGGTCATGATATTCCAGAGTGGAGGATCTGAGCTTCTCATTGTTCAGGCAGTTCGTCTCCATCATCACGTCAGAGATGCACGTAAGCTTGCTCTGCAACCCAAGAGAAAAGAAAAGCAGATTTCGGGTCAAAAGTGGCACAGTAAAAACTCTCCGCACTGAATGAACTGGTGCCCCGGTAATAAAACACAATTATTGTTGATAACCAAAAACAAAGGTTGAATCTGCTTTAGGAAACCTGTAGCACATTTCAAGAAAATCATTTTAAATTAATATTTACACAAAGATGAATTTTCCTGGAATCAAATACAATAGCAAAAACATTAATGATACATGAGTAGCAGTACAAACTGAAAATATCCATAAATCCAAAGTTAATTAAAAACACAAGGTGGCCATATCATAACAAACTGCCCATCTAGGTCATCAGACTATAAAATGACTGGCAACATCTGTACAGTCTGTTAAATTTAGGATGAAACTTCTTAAACGTAGAACATTTTTCTCATCACAATCATTACAATTTATAGTATTTTTTTTGTATATTTTAACCAATTGTTAAAAGATGCATGAAAAAAAGTCAATACACTAAAAATGTTGTAAAGACTGCTATCAAGACGTACACACACACACACACACACACACACACACACACACTGATGTGACGTTTATTAAATCTACTGTTTCGGCAAGATGAGAAATAATATATCAAAATCTTGCTTCAGGAGGCATAAAAATTGTGAATGCTTTGATTTATTTTCTTTTTTATTTTGGTAAATCAAGTATTCCCTCTGGCCCTCATTAAGTCCCGTTTGTGCTCATGTCCAGTTGGGGACAGGAACCTATTACTATCAAACATTTACTCCCAAAATTAGGAGCTGGGGGGAAAACAGATTTTAGGTTTAAGTCTTCTACAAATGCACTATGTTTGGTTCTTAAAGTGGTGCCATCATCATCATCATCATCATCATCATCATCATCATCATCGTACGTTTGTATCTGACAGTGATGTTTGTTCACCAAAACATTGATTTCATATTTTCTTACTGCATGGTCCCTGCAGCTCTCCAGATCACCATCATCCTGCAGCAATGCACAGATTCCACCTGCAAACTTGTAACCATTTACACTACTTATGACAAACCACGATTATTAGGCTGTCCAGTGGCCTATATTGCATTATCCGTATCATATAACATCATGACATCATGCTATACCATGCAGAATAAGAAGAAGACTGAGCATCAGGTTCCCAGGTGTCAATGAGTACCTATAGATTACTGACCAATCCTCGATCCAGATTCGGATGCATGCATGCATAAAGACATACACATGCCTGGCATAATGCTGGCACAAAGTCGACTTTAAAGAGACAAAGAGAAACCAGAATAAAGACTATTCAGCCCGAAAGCTTCAGCATCTCTGCAGCACATGTCTGCTGGAAAAGCTCCCATCATCCAAAACAGACTGAAGAGTGAACCAGAACTATGTTAAGTTAAATTAGACACCCGTAAAAGGACGTAGAAAGAAAATACACACAAAAACGACATCGGAGGCTGCAGACTTTGATTAGATGATACTTCATTGTATAAAATAAATGCACAGGGTCCAAAAAGAAAGAAAGAAAGAAAGAAATACAATTCCTTCCTTTCAAGAACAAAAATAGAAAAAGAAAAAACACACACACACACACACACACACACACACACAGAACACCGTGCACACAAAACTCCAAGCATTCTATCATTTAAAACAACACAACTCTCTCACACATCTCCAGTTTCAAGCACAGCAAACATCTGTTGGTGCACATGCGCAGTCTGCAGACATTAAAGATGCTCAGCTTGGCATTAATAAGTCACAATGCATTGAGTAAAAAGTATCAACAAGTCATATGCATGACTTTTTATTATCTAGCACAAATTAAAACAGACATATATATTAAGTGCATTCGTATATTGGGGTAATATAACAGTTGGGAATAAATAACAGTCTTCCAACATGAAGACAAAGTGTATGCAAAGCAAGACAGGCAAAGTAAAACATGCATTCATATTAAATATCGTAGTGTGTGTGTGTGTGTGTGTGTGTGTGTGTGTGTGTGTGTGTGTGTGTGTGTGTGTGTGTGTGTGTGTGTGTGTGTGTCAACGACACCCAAAGGATGCAACTTTATTCTTTACCTGGACCGATGCAAATGTCGCCATTCGAAGCCAAAACTTCCAAAACAGCCCCGTAAGAAAGCGAGAAGCACACCGAGCCTCCACCCTCCTCTCTCATCGGTGTCGCCACTTTTTATTTTTATTTTCTTTTTCTTTTCTCTTTTTCTTTTTTTTTTATTACAGCAGCTTCAGCCGAGTGCGCCAGAAAGTGAGCGAGAAAAAACAACAACACCGAAACAAAATTCAGATCCGTCTGGCGGGTGGTAAACGTCTGACCAATCAAAAACAAAGGTGTAGCAGAGGCCGACCAATCAGAGCGAAGGCAGCGCGTGTTCAGGACGTGATCTGGATCTGATTGGACCACAGAGGGTGCGTGGCTGTTGGGGGGCGTGGCGCCGGAGTCAGCGGTGTCAGTGTAAACCCGATGAACCCGGCGCTCGAGAACTGGGGGAAAGGTCGGAATCGCGGGCGCGCGCGTCGACGCAACGTAGCGGGCACGCGCCCGGCGCGCTCACGAACCTGTTATGCACCCTGCACCAGACACAACAACAACAACAACACTTATTATTCACATTACACACAACAAAATGCTCTATTAAGTATAAAGTCTACGTTATTATTTATTTCTTTTTAATTTATTAAGGACTCGTAGTATATTATTATAATTTCCCTGCTGTTTAAGATTTGGATGACAACAACAAATAACAACATTTGTATAGCAAGTTGTTTTTGCAAAACAAAACAACAACAACAACAAAAATAAACAAAACAATGTCATCTCTCGGGGTCACTAGTTTATTACTCTTTTGTTTATTTAATGATATTTTAAATGATCCTTGCCGTTTGGGATCAGAAAGATCCATCCATCCATTATCTAGTTTTTTAGGGTCACGTTGGGACACACTAAACTGGCTGAATACACTAATCACCTGAACAGGTCACCAGTCTGTTGCAAGGTACAGAGACACACACACACACACACACACACACACACGTGCACACAAACATACACAGGAAAGTTTCACTATCGCAGATGGACCTGTCTGCACGTCTGTCCGAGAGGATAACAGGAGTACCCGGCGGAAACCCTCGCAGACACGGGAAGAACATGCAAACTCCACACAGAAAGTTGGCAGGATTCTAACCCAGGCCTACTAAGCAACTCCCAGAAGGATGGATTAGTGGTTAGGGTGCTGGGCTAAAGATCAGAAGGTCACTGGTTCAAGTCTCGCTACCACCAAGTTGCCACTGTTGGGCACTGAGCAAGGCCTTTAACCCATTGCAATTGTACATCGCTTTGGGTAAATTCTGAAAATGAAAATGTACAAAACTGTAAACAAGCGTACAAAAAGCGTTCAAAAGTTCAAACAATGTAAACTGTTTACTTCAAGCACTAAACATTGCTATACAACTGTGTAAATGTAAAGTTATGAGTAAACAGCTGACAAATAAATACCTCAGAGTGAAAAATACAATATTTGCTTTAGAAATGCTAAATGCCAAAGAATCAGTGTCATGGTTCAGAGAAGCGGAAATATAATGTTTACATATGAGGATGCAGCTGTTCAAGAGATTAAACAAAATGACATATAGCAGGCAAATTATAACCATACAGCATGCGAGAATAAAACCGTTTTCATTTAATGATCTTTTAAACCTTTTCGTTCATACTACCGTGCCCCTCGTAGGTTCTTTCCGTGTCTGCATTGGTTTACAGTGGATGCTCCAATTTCCTCCATCAGTCCAAAAACATGTGAGTGGGGTGAACTGGACAAACTAAATTGTCCATGGTTGTGTTCCATATAGACGTGTGTATCAATAACCAATCAATTTCCTGTTGTAAATGTAACCACAAGTGTAAAATCCAATGATTACATTGGATTACATGATAAAACATCCTCTTGATTCTAGGCATTTAGTAAACCAGGACAACCTACAGACAGGACACAGGAGATAACATGCAAAACTCCTCATGGGAAGTAAAGAAATTAATTTTTGGACCACAATCACCAGGTTGCAAACTCTATATGCAACTGTTAATGTCACCCTAATTATTTCTATATGAATAATTGAGGGTTAAGCTGCACCAACACTACAAACTGTTTCTCTGTTAACATGTATGACCTTCTGGATGCATTTCATAAATCCAAATGCAATGAAAATAATAAAGACAAATCCTCTCCACCCGTCTCCACCGTTACGCTTTTGCTGTGATTGGTTTTCATCTATTTGTAATGTTTTTTCACCACATCAGGCTGGACAGAAATACACCTTAGAACAGCGGATCCATCACAAAGCGAAACATACTCACGCATTTACTCAATCACTCACACCTAGAGGCAATCCAGAGCAACCAGTCCAACGTTTATTTTTTGGGGAAGGGAAAATGAAAGAGAAGTATTCCATTTCAAAATATTCAAGGTTCCATCCACTTGTCCAGCTGTGCCAACAACAGGATGAAGTCTTCGTTTTCATTTTATACTTTGATGAATGGCAGAATGTCAATGTGATTTGGTCATTTGGTGATCCCAAATTTAGCCTATTTGGGTTTTTCACTGTTGTTGTTGTTGTTGTTGTTGTTGTTGTTGTTGTTGTTGTTGTTGTTGTTGTTGTTGTTGTTGTTGTTGTTGTTGATATATTAGAATCAGTTTAATTCGTAGAAATAGGCACAAGAAATACAGAACATATTATAATTATTTTTTGAACGTTGGAAATGTTTTATTTCTGATTTTTTTACTGCATTAAACGGATCTATAAACAAATTTTGTACCTGACATGCCATCAGCATTTAGAATTTAGAACAGTAATGCATTCTTGGACTTCCAACAAACAATTGGGAAGGGAAATACTTACATGTCTACGTAAATAATATATAAATAATACTACTATTTATAATTAATACATTATTACACAGATTTATTGATGTATGGGTGATTTTTAGCTTAAACTATCAAAAGTAAGCCATAGAACCTGTTGCCTAAGAAGTTCTAAACAACATTTTATGTTTTAAAAATGTTTTTAGAACATGATCTGAAAGACACATGATTATGAACAGACAACAGATTAGAGATTGAGGTGCCACGTTATTCACGGCATGAGAAACAACAACAACAACAATGAGTGACATGGATGGATAAGCAATACCCGCTGTTATATATCCTGATAGGTATATTCTCATTTTTATTTATGTATATCCAACACTACTTATAAGGTGCGCCCCAAACGGTGCACTTCGACATATCGATCAATGTTTTTGTGTGTCTAAGAAACACTATAAAGCTCAGTGCACTGGAAGTACTTGGAAAAAATGCGTGAAATGATGGACACGACACGCACTAAACGAACGCCATTTTGCATGCAAAATGGAAAAGGCGGGACTTTCGACCGGTTAATAGCAGCCATCGGCGAATCAGAAGCGTCGGTGACTGCTTCATATAAATGTAAGTAGCGTTAATGAAATGATTCATTTTCTGGGGTAAACAAAAAGCTGGCGGACTAGAAAACCACGATCAAATGTTAGAATGTCATTCACTAAAGTGTAGTGTTGTGCACTGAGACATAAGTACACCAAGCACTAGGCAGTAAATTACAGTGCACTTACATAAGTGTGCATTTTTGCATGCACCTAAATTCTCTAGAATGTATAGGAAACACTTAAAAAAAGACAAGTAAGAAAGGAAGGAAAACCTTAAATAAAAAAAGGCGCTGCACTGTAATATGAAAAGGGTTCGGTGTTGACGTTTTTAAAACATGATCTGAAAGACACATGATTATGAACAGACTACAGATTAGAGATTGAGGTGCCACGTTATTCACGGCATGAGAAACAACAACAACAATGACTGACATGGATGGATAAGCAATACCCGCTGTTATATATCCTGATAAGTATATTCTTGTCAAATGTATATTTAAACATTATCAGCTTATTAGAACTGTGTGAAGCTGCACACACACACCCCCGTTTTGTGGACTAAAAAAAGAAAAGGCTTCATTCTGGTGAACCCAAATACCCTCCTTCATCTCAGCAGCGTCTCCTTAAAAGACCCCGAGCAGGCGGAGCGTGGGGCGGTGGGTGGTTTCTCTTTGTTAGAGATGTGCTAATGCTTAAAAAAAGCTCTTTGTCTGATTTAGCTTAAACATTCAGGCCTGAAATCTTCGGCGTATATTTGGCTTTTATTGCTGAATGAAAACAGCTGCGAGTGGAGGTTATAAATATACAGTACGGTTGGTTTTAATAGATGGAGAATTTAAACCCCTAATTCACAGAGGGCTGAAATTTTTTGTCTGAGGTGAGAAAATCAGGAACCGCAGACAAAGAGCACACGAGGTTCCTCCCTCCTACCTCAGAGATTCATAAAAAGCAAGACTTGATCAGGTTTACTGCATTTATTTACAACGACTTACACATACATCTTTATTTATATTGTTTATATAATATGCAACGGGCATCCAACATTCCGAAATATGTAAACAACAGAAATATTTGACAGAGCAAACCAACGAAAGTGTATTTGTTAGATTTATTTAACAGCATAGATTGTGAACATTTTAATGCAGAACGTTAATCACTTCGATATGAAACTTGATTTTTTGCATAAAAGTAAATTAACCTCCTGAGAGCCAGACTTTTCCCTGATGAGTTTTTTTTATTTCATCTAGCTATTTGTGATTAGTCAAACCTAACAAGCATAAAAATTCAATTTCGTCTTTGTTTTTTTCTAAAAATGGCTTCATGTACAATGTCCTCGTATGGAGACAGTAGGTCTAAAATAAAGAAACGATTGCCTAACAAAGAACAAAACTGTTTGATTGAAACTGTAAACATTAGAATACATAAACAAAAGTGATCATGTTATTGTACA
>JAOUQU010000006.1:2636416-2652252 GCA_028566735.1 Ammoglanis amapaensis
GTGTGTGTGCGTGTGTGCGTGTGTGCGTGTGTGCGTGTGTGTGTGTGTGTGTGTGTGTGTGTGTGTGTGTGTGTGTGTGTGTGTGTATGTGTAGGCTGACAGAAGAGCAGATAGCTACAGTGTGTGAAGCTGTTCTACAAGCTCTGGAGTATCTCCATGCACAAGGTGTCATCCACAGAGATATCAAAAGTGATTCCATATTACTGACACTGGATGGGAGAGTAGGTGTCTATTTATTGGCCTTTTTAAAGAAATCTAATAATAATAATATATAGTACAATCACTAGAAGAATTTTATTTGGTCTACATGCTTTTCCAGTGATGTAAAAATGTAAACAATTCCCTAATTAACAATTGTGTGTCAAAAGTTATGTGCAGAAAATCTTGGCAAATGTAAAGCGATCTTAATCCCATCAAACCTGTCTGAGATTAATTTAAAGTCCTGCTACAAGACAGACGTTGTTATACCAGACCTCACTAATGATTGCCTCTATTGCCTCTATTTCCTCAATTTCCCTGAGGGAACCACCCAAAGGGATCAATAAAGTTCTATCTATCTATCTCTATCTATCTATGAGGAATGCATACCGCCATTAACTTTACAGACGTGTAGAGGCAGCTTTGCATTGACTGTAATGTTGTGTGTATATACAATATAAATACGATTCATTGGAAAATAAACTTCTTTTTTTAGATCAAGCTGTCAGATTTTGGATTCTGTGCTCAAATCAGCAAAGACATTCCAAAAAGGAAGTCACTAGTTGGAACTCCATATTGGATGGCTCCAGAGGTGATCTCTAAAGCGCCATATGGCACAGAGGTAAACGCAATAACGGCTAATATAAATACGTCGGAAAAAAAGATTGTAGACAAATTTAAACCAGAAAACTAAAGTACTTTAATCTACAAGTATGTTATCTACAAGATATTAAACAAGGTCTGGAAACTATGTTTTGGCACCTTGGGCTGATATCTATCTCTTATCTGTGTAGTTATTTTCTATTTTTGGTTTACGAGCTTAAGGTTATAATGGAACTGGAACTTACTGTCATTAACGTCTCAGTTATAGATGTTAAATAATTCTGAATTGCTTTTATTTAATGTTTTTCAAATTGTGTACATAAAATAGAAGAAAAGCAGAAATGCATCAGGACATTTACATAGTTTATTTCTTTTGCAGGTGGATGTGTGGTCTCTGGGTATCATGGTGGTGGAGATGGTGGATGGGGAACCCCCTTATTTTAGTGACACACCTATAGCTGCTATGAAGAGACTGAGAGATGAACCAGCGCCTTCTGTCAGAAACACACACAAGGCAAGAGTCAGAACATCGGCTGCCATACACAACATTACACAATCACTAGATAAGTCGGGTCCCATTTTTTAACAAATGAGATAGACACTTAAATTAGTGTCGTTTTGGTTACGCTGTTATAATAGCTTTGCTATAATCTGGAGCTTTGCATGTTACAGTTGCCACAATTACAATTAAACCTAATTTGGAATGATTGAGGGTTAACCACACATTGCTCAAGGGTCCAACACAGGCGACCGTCCGATGTTCAGTCCAGTACCTTAACCACTTCGCGATCATTGCCCTATAAAATAATTTTCTCCCGGTGTCTGCACGGGTTTCTCCCGTGCACTCCGGTTTCCTCCCACAATCAAAAGACATGCAGTCAGGCACATTTGCTGAAACTAAAATCGTCCTGTGTTTGTCTTTGTTCTCTGCAACAGACTGGTTACCTGTTGAGGTGTTTAGTGTATTCACCCAGTGCGTGTCCCTTCATGACCGTAAATAGGATTGGTGGTAAAACTCGATCATGGATGGTTGATACAAATGTTGATTTATATCGTAATTCAGAACATGAACATAAGTATATGGACATAAAGAAAACTTTATTTTTTCCAGATCTCACCAGTGCTGAGAGACTTTTTACATTCTATGCTAACAAAAGACCCCCTGGAGAGAGCAAGTGCTACTGACCTGCTCAAACACCCGTTCCTGCTGCAGAGTGGCTCGCCTCGCTGTCTGGTTCCTCTAGTGGAGCAGCATCGGAAGCGCATGTCACGATGCTGAACAACTGAAGAACCGGGCACACTGCAAAGACAATAAAGGATTTTTATTTAAAGACCGATATTTACTCAACATGCTCAACATATTCAACCTTTGTAAATATGAACTATTTATGCATGCTAACAGTGGCGTGAACTACATGGTAAAAATGTGTTATAATAAACTAGCCTACGCTCGTTCTACGCCCAGGTGTGAGCATTTCTGTTGTCACATATTTGATTTCAATTGTTTTTTATTAATTTCTTATGACGTCTGTCTCTCTTTGTAATAATTTGTAATTAAATGAATGTAACAGAAGGTATTGAAATACGTGTTCTGCCGGAATAATGCTAGAAACTATTGCAATTCACAAATCTAGAATGATTATAGAAGGAAGGAAGGCAGGAACGACCACTACAGCATTACATAATACATGATAACATACACCACATTTTGTCATTGAATTTCTGATTTTTCTGGGGCACCATTGATTCAATGAAATCTCAATTTTTACCGTGCAGAGTAATTAAAATTATGTACTTTTACTTTTGTGAATGATTATGTACATTTTATTATGCTGTGAGCAAAATAAACTAGTGCTTTCCAGAATCCATGATAATCGAAATAGTCCTAATAATAAATGATTCTTCATACATTATTATTCAATATTCTTCAAACAATAGTATAAATTGTAAGTTATGGTTGATTTAAGTACTGGTATAGTGTAAAATTCATGTGACCAAGCAGTATGGACATAAAACCTTTAACAAAACTCTTTTTAAATGACTGAAAACAATCTAAATAATTGCAGGTTAAGAGTTTTGCTTTAGCTGTAGCTATAGAAACTTGGCCTTAAGGGGCTTTTGATAGGGGCTTGTTATCAACATTGGTGCGCCACCAGTACGGCCTGGCAAATGTGAATATAAAGTTTTAAAATGTTCTGTTTAATGTAAAAAGCAAGCACAAAATGTAGAAGAAACTCCAAAGAATTATAAAACGTTTTAAATACAAACAATCACTCATACATTTATTATAACTCATTTGTATTCGTTTGTTAAAATGTGTTCAACATGTAAAAGAGGATTCCACAATGATTGTAGTAAAAGTCAAACTTATAATTAGCATCAAAGGAACTATAAAATATTTTCACTGCAAAACGCATAAGAGGGATGTTCTGGATTTTTTTTTGCCTGTGAACTATTTTGAGACAACATGGGCTGTGACGGTTTGTGCCATGACAGTTACAAGGACTGTTGGATGCATCTATCAGCGTAACCTTTGATAAACAAAGTGGTGTGCTGCCATTCCCAGATAACTACTATCAAAACATTCAGACTGAATTCCCAAATACATGTCCTTAGTTTAGAACTTCTTGTTAACACTTGTGCAACACGAGTAGCAATGAAAGTACTTCGTTTGAATTGTTCAAACACAGCAGATACCAACTCTTGGTTGGTGTGTAGTAGAAAAAGACAGAGTTGGATATGTTTGGTATTTTTAACGGATGTGATCAGTGGAAACAAATGAACAAGGTGAGCGTTGTCCTAATAAGGACTCTATCAGCTAATACACCACACACCACTTAAACATTTGATAAACTGACCTCTTCTTGTCCAAGATACACACAGACATTCCCAAATTTGGAGATTGTCCACCATATATAAAGCTTCTCAACCAGCACAACTGAGTACTCTACAGTTCTCTGCTTCAGCGAGAGCTCTGAATACTGACTAGACATTCTAACAGCGTTCGTGGAGTTTAAAAGACCAAAATGGGTGACGCTCTTATGGCAGAATTTGGAAAAGCTGCTCCATTTCTGAGGAAGTCAGATAAAGAACGACTTGAAGCTCAGACGAGACCATTTGACATCAAGACTGAATGCTTTGTGGTGGATGAAAAAGTGGAATACGTCAAGGGGCAAGTTCTCAGCAAAGATGGAGGAAAGGCGACCGTCAAGACAGAGGATGGTAGGACTGTTACTGTCAAAGAGACAGACATCCATCCTCAGAACCCGCCTAAATTCGATAAAATCGAAGACATGGCTATGTTCACTTTTCTACACGAGCCTGCGGTGCTGTTTAACCTCAAAGAACGTTACGCAGCCTGGATGATTTATACCTACTCAGGGCTGTTTTGTGTTACCGTCAATCCATACAAATGGCTACCGGTGTATGATTCAGAGGTAGTCGCTGCTTACAGAGGAAAAAAGAGAGCTGAAGCACCACCTCATATCTTCTCTATCTCAGATAATGCATATCAGTACATGCTAACGGACAGAGAGAACCAATCCATCCTTATCACCGGAGAATCTGGTGCTGGCAAGACTGTTAACACCAAAAGAGTAATCCAGTATTTTGCAAGCATTGCTGCTGCTGGAGGAAGCAGCGGCAAAAAGGACACTAACAAAGGCACACTGGAGGATCAAATTATCCAGGCCAATCCTGCACTGGAGGCATTTGGCAATGCAAAAACGGTAAGAAATGACAACTCTTCTCGTTTCGGAAAGTTTATTCGCATTCACTTTGGAACAAGTGGTAAACTTTCTTCAGCTGACATTGAAACATACTTACTAGAAAAGTCTCGAGTGACCTTTCAGCTGAAATCTGAGAGGAATTACCACATCTTTTTCCAAATATTGTCCAATGCAAAGCCTGAGCTGCTGGACATGCTTTTGATTACCAATAATCCCTATGATTACTCTTACATCTCCCAAGGAGAGGTAACTGTTGCATCCATAAATGATAGTGAAGAGTTGATGGCTACTGACAGTGCCTTCGATGTTCTTGGCTTTACCCCTGATGAGAAGATGGGGGTCTACAAACTAACCGGTGCGATAATGCATTATGGTAACATGAAGTTCAAGCAGAAACAACGTGAGGAACAGGCAGAACCAGATGGTACCGAAGCTGCTGACAAATCAGCCTACCTGATGGGCCTCAACTCTGCTGATCTCCTCAAAGGACTCTGCCATCCAAGGGTTAAAGTAGGCAATGAGTATGTCACAAAAGGACAAGGTGTGGATCAGGTGTATTACTCACTCGGTGCACTGGCCAAGTCAGTGTATGAGAAGATGTTCACCTGGATGGTGGCAAGAATCAACCAATCCTTGGACACGAAACAACATCGACAGTATTTCATTGGTGTGCTGGATATCGCCGGATTTGAAATCTTTGATTTTAACACCTTTGAGCAGCTCTGCATCAACTTCACGAATGAAAAACTGCAACAGTTTTTCAATCATCACATGTTCGTCCTGGAGCAAGAGGAGTACAAAAAGGAAGGAATAGAATGGGAATTCATTGACTTTGGGATGGACTTGCAAGCATGCATTGATCTAATTGAAAAACCTCTTGGCATCATGTCTATTCTGGAGGAAGAGTGCATGTTTCCAAAGGCAAGTGACCAGACCTTCAAAGCAAAGCTTTATGATAACCATCTGGGCAAATCGAGTATGTTCCAAAAGCCACGTGCAGTTAAAGGCAAGGCAGAGGCACACTTTGCATTGCTTCACTATGCTGGCACGGTTGATTACAATATTTCAGGCTGGCTTGTGAAAAACAAAGATCCTTTGAATGAAACAGTAGTTGGGCTGTATCAAAAATCCTCTCTCAAGCTTCTCAGCCATCTTTTTTTGAGCTACTCTGGAGCCGAGGCGGGTGAAAAGTCGGGTGGAAAAGGAGCCAAGAAAAAGGGATCATCTTTCCAGACAGTGTCTGCCCTACACAGAGAAAATCTCAACAAGCTAATGACAAATCTCAAAACTACTCATCCACATTTTGTCCGCTGCTTGATTCCCAATGAGTCCAAGACTCCTGGAATAATGGACAATTGCCTAGTGATGCACCAGCTTCGGTGCAATGGAGTACTAGAAGGAATCAGAATCTGCAGAAAAGGTTTTCCTAACCGGGTAGCATATGGTGATTTTAAACAGAGATACAGAATTCTAAATGCATCAGCAATCCCAGATGGTCAGTTTATAGAAAACAAAAAAAGTGCTGAGAAGCTTCTGGGATCAATTGACATAGATCATACACAGTACAAGTTCGGTCATACTAAAGTGTTTTTTAAAGCAGGACTGCTGGGCTTACTTGAAGAAATGAGAGATGAGCAACTCGCTCGCATTATTACAAGAATTCAGGCAAATGCACGAGCTCTGCTTATGAGGGCAGAATATCTAAAGTTGGTAGAGAGAAGAGATGCCCTAATGGTCATTCAGTGGAACCTCCGTTCCTTCTTGGGTGTTAAAAACTGGCCCTGGATGAAACTCTTTTTCAAAATAAAGCCTCTTCTTAAAAGCGCTGAGGCCGAGAAAGAGATGGCAAACATGAAAGACGAATTCAACAAAATCAAGGAGGCGCTTGATAAATCTGAAATCCGGAGGAAAGAGCTCGAGGAGAAAATGGTGACACTTCTTCAAGAAAAAAACGACTTACTTCTCCAGGTGCAGTCAGAGCAAGATACATTGACTGATGCTGAAGAACGTTGTGAACAGTTGATAAAGAGCAAGATTCAACTGGAAGCCAAGGTAAAAGAGCTGACTGAGCGGATGGAAGATGAAGAGGAGATAAATGCAGAACTTACAGCCAAAAAGCGTAAGCTAGAGGATGAATGCTCGGAACTAAAAAAAGACATTGATGACCTTGAGCTAACTCTAGCCAAGGTTGAAAAAGAAAAACATGCTACTGAAAATAAAGTGAAAAACCTTACTGAAGAAATGGCGTCTCAAGATGAGATTATTATGAAGCTCACAAAAGAGAAAAAAGCTCTACAGGAAGCTCAGCAGCAGACACTGGATGACCTTCAAAGCGAGGAAGATAAAGCAAATACGTTGACCAAAGCTAAAGCTAAGCTTGAACAGCAGGTAGATGATCTTGAGGGGTCCCTAGAGCAAGAAAAAAAGATTAGGATGGATCTGGAACGTGCCAAGAGAAAGCTAGAGGGAGATCTTAAACTGATTCAAGAAAGTGTCATGGATTTAGAAAACGACAAACAGCAGCAAGAAGAAAAACTAAAGAAAAAAGATTTTGAAATTAATCAGTTGAATGGACGAATCGAAGATGAGCAAACCGCAGTGATTCAACTGCAAAAAAAACTGAAGGAAAACCAAGCCCGTATCGAGGAGCTGGAGGAAGAGCTAGATGCCGAACGAGCAGCCAGAGCAAAGGTTGAAAAACAACGATCCGATCTCGCTCGAGAATTAGAAGATATTAGCGAGCGACTCGAAGAGGCAGGTGGAGCCACATCTGTCCAAGTGGAGCTCAACAAAAAAAGAGAAGCGGAGTTTCAAAGGTTACGCAGGGATCTTGAGGAATCGACTCTCCAACACGAGACGACGTCTGCCGCTCTGCGGAAAAAGCATGCAGACAGTGTTGCAGAACTCGGAGAACAGATCGACAATCTTCAACGAGTCAAGCAAAAGTTAGAGAAAGAAAAGACAGAGCTGAAGTTGGAGATGGACGACCTTGCCTCAAACATGGAGAGTATTGCGAAAGCCAAGGTGAATCTTGAAAAGATGTGTAGAACCCTGGAAGATCAGCTGAATGAACACAGATCCAAAAGTGAGGAGGTTCAGAAAGCTCTTAATGACGTCTCAACTCAAAAAGCCAAGTTGCTAACTGAAAACGGTGAATTCACGAGGCAGCTGGAGGAGAAAGAATGCCTGATCTCTCAACTCACTAGAGGAAAGAGTTCCTACACCCAGCAACTAGAGGACTTGAGGAGACAACTCGAGGAAGAAGTGAAAGCGAAGAATGCACTTGCTCATGCTGTGCAATCGTCCCGTCATGACTGTGACTTGTTGAGAGAGCAGATGGAGGAGGAGCAGGAGGCTAAGGCAGAACTCCAGCGTGCCCTATCCAAAGCAAATACTGAAGTTTCAACATGGAGGACCAAGTATGAGACAGATGGTATTCAGAGAACTGAGGAATTGGAAGAGGCCAAGAAGAAACTTGTCCAAAGGTTACAAGAGGCAGAGGAAGCAGTAGAAGCAGTTAATGCAAAGTGCTCATCTCTTGAAAAAACAAAGCACCGTCTGCAGAATGAGATCGAAGATCTCATGCTAGATCTCGAAAGATCTAATGCAGCCTCAGCTGCTCTAGACAAGAAACAAAGGGCCTTCGACAAGGTCATAGCAGAGTGGAAGCAGAAGTACGAAGAGTCGCAGTGTGAACTTGAAGGATCTCAAAAGGAAGCTCGAACCTTGAGTACTGAGATTTTCAAACTGAAAAATGCTTATGAAGAAACCATTGATCATCTTGAGACTTTCAAAAGGGAAAACAAGAATCTCCAAGAAGAAATATCAGACCTGACTGATCAGCTGGGCGAAGGAGGAAAGAGTGTTCATGAGTTGGAGAAGCTTAGGAAACAACTTGAACAAGAAAAAGCAGAGCTGCAGACGGCATTGGAGGAAGCCGAGGCCTCAGTAGAACACGAAGAGAGCAAGATCCTTCGGTCACAACTTGAGTTTAATCAAGTAAAAGCTGACATTGAAAGAAAGTTGACAGAGAAAGATGAAGAGATGGAGCAAGTAAAGAGGAACTACCAGAGAACGGTGGAAACTCTACAGACCTCTCTTGAGGCTGAAACAAGAAGCCGTAATGAAGCATTAAGAGTCAAGAAAAAGATGGAGGGAGACCTCAACGAAATGGAAATTCAGCTAAGTCAAGCAAACAGACAGGCATCCGATGCGCAGAAACAGCTAAAGGTGGTTCAATCATATCTAAAAGACTCTCAGCTTCAACTGGACGATTCTATTCATTCTAACGAAGACCTTAAAGAAAACATCGCTCTTTTCGAACGGAGAAATAACCTCATTCAGGCAGAGCTTGAGGAGCTAAGAGCAATGCTGGAACAAACTGAAAAGTGTCGTAAACTAGCTGAGCAAGAACTCACAGACGCTACGGAGAGGATGCAGCTGCTACACTCCCAAAACACAAGCCTCATCAACCAAAAAAAGAAACACGAGTCGGACCTGCTGCAGCTTCAGAACGAGATGGAAGAGGTCATACAAGAGAACCGCAATGCTGAGGAAAAAGCCAAAAAAGCCATAACGGATGCAGCCATGATGGCTGAGGAGTTGAAAAAGGAGCAAGACACAAGTGCCCATCTCGAAAGAATGAAGAAGAACATGGAGCAAACTATTAAGGACCTGCAGCACCGGCTAGATGAGGCAGAACAGATAGCTATGAAGGGTGGCAAGAAGCAGCTTCAAAAAATGGAAGCACGTGTCCGTGAACTCGAGAGTGAACTGGAAGCAGAGCAAAAACGAAGTACCGAATCTATCAAAGGAGTTCGCAAGTATGAGCGACGCATTAAAGAGCTCACCTATCAGACCGATGAAGATCGCAAGAATATGGCAAGACTTCAGGATCTAGTTGACAAGCTACAGTTGAAAGTCAAGTCCTACAAGCGCTCCGCTGAGGAAGCAGAAGAGCAAGCCAACGTCCATCTGGCCAAGTTACGGAAACTGCAGCATGAGCTAGAAGAAGCAGAAGAACGGGCCGATATCGCAGAATCCCAAGTCAACAAACTACGTGCCAAAACCAGAGATGGTGGACCTGGCAAAAAATCTAAAGATGAGTGACGGCATTAAAAATGCAGATTATTAAAATTCCATCCCACTATGAAGAATTCATGTTGGCTCTCTAAATTAAACCAAAAGGGTCCCTCTAGTGTGGAGGTCCCTAGTTGAGAACCACAATAACTTACATGTACGAAATACATTTCACTATGTTAGTCCTTGTATCGTTTCTTATAATCACTACCTTGACACGTCATGTAAATGTTTAGTTTAAAAACTGTAACTGGGTGAGATTACGTTATATTTTGTATTTTTAATTAATTTCTAATTTTTATTTTTAAAGCATGTACTTCTGCGAAAGTAAACACTATTGCATCATTGACCGAGTCAGTCATTACTCCTGAGTTACACTATACAAACTATTTTTTTTCAGTCATTATAAAATGTTCAATTAGATAGTTCACTTAAAGAAGTCCAACACAGAAAGGAAAACAAATAGAAACAAACCCAGGACAAGTCTTTATTTAAAAACAAGGTAATTCCATGTAATGTTTCTTTTAAAAATATGTGGCAAACCGTTACACTTCTGTTTCATTAACCATCAGAAAATACTCTTAATAAAAAACTATTTTTCTATAGGTACACATTTTTTCAAATTTCTTTTCAAGATGTAAAATAATTCTAAAATAAGTGCCTAACACGTGTAAATCTTAAACATTTTGTGAAACGTAATGTGAACATGATAAAACGTAATCACTAGGCATGAGCTTTTAAATACAACAGCATTTCATGACCAAAGAAGTGCAATTTTTTTTAGCTCATTTACCATCATGCAGACAGACAGTACAAGCAACAATAACGGTTTTCAATCCGTTCTCCATTTCCCCTTCCTGTACACACATACTTCAAAATACTGCGCACAAGGAATGAGCTTTGCTTTGTAAATACACGGGGTAAATATCTTTCCACACCGGAATACATAAAACAAGCAACAAACAGATTTTTATTTATAATAATATACTGATTCATACAAGGTGCTGAAACCACAGTGGTTACAAAGATCAGTGATATTGAAACTGCATCCATTTGAAATGGCAAAAACAGTTCGTTGCCTCCGTAAGGCAAAAAAGGCCATTTTTACAGAGCTGTAACCAAACTTTGACATTTATATTCATGAAAATGTAGAATTTTGTTCATGTCAGCTCTTCTTTACAAGTTACATTCATTAAAAGAGAGAACGGACACAAGTCGGATTGCTGAACATAAATGCAAATTGCTTTGGAATAATTACAGTTTAATTGTAAGCAAAATATTCATTTCACGAGGAAATATTCTTCTGTTTAAATGCTTTCCTTTTTGGATGTACTGTACAGACATACGTTAAAATTGCACCTTTAGTCTTTTTCACTGCAGACTCCAACGGATGTAACAAGATAGAAATTCCACATCATTAGATTGTGCGGTTATAAATCTATAATTATAATAAACAGCATGAATTAAGATGACATGCCACACGTCATATACTGAACCAGAACTAACTAGGCTGATCTACGTTTTTAGATTTCATTTATAAATGTCTCTTGTATACGATAAGATAACACTAGTCTGGCAACACATTTAAAACGTAAAATAAAGTTAACAGAAAGAAAAACTGTTTATTGTGATTTACATGTCACATTGGCGGCACGGTGGCTGAGTGGTTCAGCACTGTCGTCTCACAGCAAGAATTCCCAGGTTCGATCCCCGGGTCGGTCGGTCTCCGTGTCAGCGTGGGTTTCCTCCGGGTACTTCGGTTTCCTCCCACAATCCAAAAACTTGCACTTGCTGGATGATCGGAAATGGGTAAAATTGTCCTGCAGTTTCGCAAGATCCCTGTAGCGATACTGGGTTGGTGAAAGACCTGGCAACCTACTCTGTGAAAATATAATTGCAGAGTAACTCTGGGGATCGGTAGCACCCCACAGAGTGACCCAAGAGTCGGAAACGACTGGAACGGGTAAATAAATACATACATACATACATGTCACCTTAATAGCCACAGGATATTACTAGCTATGGTTGGTTTATGGCTTACAGAACAGAACTCTGGACTGTTTAACCTGTGATAACCTAAAAATTTCTGGTTATAGACGCAAACAAGTGTAAAAGTCCTGTAGATTTATGACTTTGTAAATTCTAAAATGTTTGTTCATTTAGAATGGTTGATAGTCATGACACAAAGCTAATCAGTTCAGATCATTATATAAAATGATCATAAACAATGCTTGTATCTCTTCTATTATGGAAGAAAACCGGAGCACCCAGAGTAAACCCACACAAACACTAGAAGAACAGGCACACTACAGATAAAGAGGACCCAGTTCTGGAGATAGTACCCAGGAACGTGCAAGGTGGCCGTGCTACCCACTTAGCCACTGTGCTCGGACTATTAAAGTTTTCTAATCATGGAAAGTCAACTAGCCATATTACATTTGTGCATTTCTATTCATTTCTAATCTCACTTTCAGTGGCCATGTGCCATTTGGTGAAAATAAAACATCATAAAACTTTTTAACACCATTTAAGCAACCAAAAAAATACTTCCGTCACGTTACGATTTGCAAACAGTCACGTGCTTTTGGGTATTTGGGTATAAATTTGGGTATTTAAGCACATAACCTGTAAGAGCTAAAACAACCACACCCATAAATATACCCTCGGGATTTCGGTGCCTCATTAAGCATAATACCACTAAATACAAAGCGGCTACTGCTAACCACTTCATTAAATGTTACATTTATCTGCAAGCACCAGCAGATAAGCATCAGGTTAAACAGGTTTATGAAAAAGTGCCGATCACCATCATGGTTCACCAGATAACCAATATATTTCAGGAGATATGTCATGCTTATTTACATGAGCACACCCTAATTAGACGCTATACTTATGATTCACTGTAGAGGTTTCCAGAGTCACTGTGTACGCACCAGCACTCACATTGACCTGCCTATGACTTTGGATTGTGGGACTAGGACTGACGTGGCAAACTAACTGTAGCTAACTAATATAAATATATCATGTTTGCACTTTGTTTATGGTCAAAGACACAGAAACTACTCGTTATAAATTTGACATTACACAAGGTTGAAGCAGACAGTCTTGAACAAACTCATGTCAATTGACCTCACTTGCATGTCTTTCAGAGCACCTCAACAAAAACCCACAGAGGCATGGACAAAAACTGGCAGACAGAAAAGACCCGGCACCACCCAATCTGGGAATCGAAACAACAACGTTCCTGCTGTGAAGCAACATGTGTGTACTGCAGTACACAGGTTCATATAGAGGTTTTTATTATACATGGATTTCGATTATTGCCCAACTTAATGGGCAGGTCCAGCAGGCCGTCCAGCAAAGACTCCTGGGTTCCAAATCCTAGATGCCTTAATGTCCTACATAGTCTTCAGAAATTAACTTTATATTTATGCTTAATATACAGTAAAAATTCAAATTGTATTTGTCGTTACACATATACAGATGTACAGTACAACGAAATGTTTCTCTTTGCATATCCCAACTTGTCTGGAAGTCGGGGGTCAGAGCGCAGGGTCAGCCAACGTACGGCGCCCCCTGGAGCAGACAGGGTTAAGGGTCTTGTTTATGGACCCAGCAGTGGCCATGTAGCAAAGCCTGGATTTGAACCCCCAACCTTTGGGTTTACAGCCCAACGCTCTACTAGGCTACACTGTCCCTCCACTAGACTATTGTCGACTCTAGAGTAGATCATCTGTCAGATTTATCTTGTCGGGCCATCACGGACACTGTCGCTGGGTTCCCATCAATCCCTGCTTGGACCACTTTGGATAAGTAGTGTAAGTAAATGAGTGCACCCTACAAGAGCTGCAGTGTTCCAGGTGCAAGTCTAGTAATCGCACTTCCATTGTAGGGTTAAATATACCACCTACAAACAGACGCCATAGACGTTCAGACTACAAGACGGCGGTCGTGACGTTCTGCCGAGTATAAAAGGTACCTAATAAAATGCTCGCTAGCTCCCGCGATATTTGATCCGGCTGACTTCTCCGGATTGATGATGACGATCGTGCCGGCACTAATAGAGAATCTACTTCACCAGCAAGTCTGATAACGATCAGTCGAGTTGTACCGACACGCCGGGATTAATCTTTCTAATAATTAAATTCTATCCCACCCGGCTGCCCGGCCGTCGATGGGAAGCCCTGAAAAGCGTCTCGTCAGAAGCGAGTGGTGAGCAGACAACAGTTCATCAAGATAACGAGTACAATTTGACTGGAAACGTAGCACTGATATGAGAAGTATTGGGTGTCTTTTTTTAAATTGGATTCCAAGCACACACACACACATACACACACACACATACACACACTCAAATAGTGTGACACGATGGCTCCATCGATGGGTGACACCCTAATGAGCTTGAGCATTGATATATCAGTAGATGAACAGCATCTGAAAGTCTCTTCTCAGGAAGAACTTGACGACTCTCCGTCCGAGCTTTGTAGAGGGTTGGATATAGATTTTTTTTCGGAATCGAACCGGCTTTAATATGTACATACGTAAAACTACATATAGACACGAAATAGCGTCCCCTCCAGGATCACGGTGCAACAAAAAACACAGAGTGCAAATAACAACACAATAAACAGCACAGTTATAATATTGTAGAGTACAATAAATACAAGATAAAGTCTATAATAATTACAAAAAGATATTCTTTTATTTATTTAGACGAGACTAGAGACTAGAGTTAGTATGTAATGCTGATTATATTACTGTATATATTATAGTTTTTAATATTTTAATAGTTTTAACGTCCTTTTTTAAATCCCAGGTCATATCCATGACAGCAGACGGTCGTTCGTCATACGAGTCACATCAACATATTAATGAGATTCTACAGTCGTCATGTTTGCATACAGAGAGAGATAGAGAGAGAGAGAGAGAGAGAGAAAGAGAAAGCGCCCCCTTCTGTTTAACTCATTAAGCAACTTTAAAAATGATGTTGATGTTTTTCTTTCTACCTCAATTGGAAACATCAAAGTCGTGGTACTTTTACTCGGGGAATGGAAGAGGCGGGGTGGTGAGTGTGTGTGTGTGTGTGTGGGGGGGGTACTTGTGAGCACCCATGAGTTGAGTTTGGTCGTAATGGGAACACACAGCATTGAAAACAAGGTCCTCGTCAGGTCGAAATGAGAAGCGGGTGCGCTCTGAGCACCGCTGATAAAGGTCACTGGAATGAAAAGTTAAGACTCTTATTGCTTGTTTAGAATGACACAATCTCGTCTCTGCTACCCCCCCCCCCCCACACACACACACATTCGTACAAACCTACACTAATACGGTTATTTATCTACGCTGAACCCATCTGTGTCTGAAAGATCAAAACCTGGAGGAGTCATTTTCAACAAAAACCAAGATGGGAATCGGTTTCAACAGCACCGCTCGCGTCTGGGTTCAGCGGTGTCTCGTCTATTCTATTCTCTTACTAGCTGAGAGATTGAGATTGACTGGATTGAGTTATGAAATACTCAAGGACTCAAGTTTGGGCTTTGCAACCCATTGTGCCAGTTGAATGGACTGGCGAGTGTTTTGTACCCGTCACTGTGACCCATGAATAACACAAAGCAGGTTGTAATTCATTTTCCATTAATGTTCCACTATCAGACTGGCACATTCTAAACTCCTCGGGTTCCAAGTTATCCGGGCGGCGGGTCGGCTGTCGGGCATCGTGACCGAACTATGTGTGCGATCTGAATGAGAGAGACGCCGATGGATGATAAATCACGGGTGTCAAACCAAACCTATAACGGATCGCTGTGGCTGCTGGGTGACCGATGCATTGAATCGGGTGTTTGACTGAGACAAGATAATTAAACTAGTGAACTGTGTGGTCTGAGCTGGTTGGAATAAAATCCAGCAGGGAATGGGTTTGAGTCCCCTGCACTAAAGGATCCGCCAGTTGTGGGAGAAAATGTTAACATTAAACATTAAAATTAGAAGCAAATATGTTTGCCAGGAACGTTTGGACAATGGGTTTTTAAATGGAGGTTTAGTGGTTAAGTTACAGGAGTAGAATTGCTAGATTTCTGCTGTCGGGCCCTTGAGCAAGGCCCTTAGGCCTCTTTGCTTAGATTTAATCTCTCTATCTCTTCGTTTATCGTGCGTGTTCCTAGTTCCTGGGGTAGGACGTTAATGTTTGGAGCAGAGTTTTCCGTCCGGATGCCCTTCCTGACGACAACCACC
>JAOUQU010000006.1:2671622-2686053 GCA_028566735.1 Ammoglanis amapaensis
TGTGTGTGTGTGTGTGTGTGTGTGTGTGTGTGTGTGTGTGTGTGTGTGTGTGTGTGTTAGTATACTTTCTAAGACACAAGCACTGAGGATTGCAGGACAGGAAACAATACAGTTCCTATACAACCAACTGTGATTACTATGGAGTGAGTACCAGTCCTTCTTCTTGATTGCCAGTAGATGTAATTAGTGGAAGACGGATAGTCAAGTGTTGCTGTTAGATTAATAGTCCAGTTGTGTTAAACATTGGTGTATAATGTTGGAATTTGGGATAATTGTGTCGAAGAACATTTCTATCTGGAGACCTTTTGCTTTGTCTTGTTGGAAGATGCATGAATGTACAGATGGATTCATAAATAGAGGGAACAACTCAAATCATTTTCAATACTTCAAGTCTTTCACATGTATGGGCTCAACGAACGTCACAAAAACGACTCTAGACACTTTAAAAATGGTCATAGAAGTGTGATTTGACAAATTATAATATAAAATGCTTTATGAAGCTTTTATCAATGTGTTTCTAATTCACTGTTTTTAATTACGGGAGGTGATTTCGTACATATTCCAGTTTCCTTCCACAGTCTAAAGACATGCAGTCAGATTAATTGGATATAGTAAAAATTGTCCTGTGTGTGTGTGTGTGTGTGTGTGTGTGTGTGTCACAATCGACTAGCAACCTGCTCAAGTATTTTGTTTATTCGCGTCCCAACATGACGTTAAATAGGATGAAACAGTATTTAAACTACATAATGGATGGACGAAGTTTTCACTAGTGTGATTAATATGTATTACTAACTCTAAAAATGTGTGTGTGTGTGTGTGTGTGTGTGTGTGTAATGGGAGAAGGTCTTTATGCAGCCATCCAAACTACTTTAGAAAATTCCGAACTTCTTTTCTTAAGTCAGCATTTCAAATCAGACCGTGTCTGCACCCAATTAGTGCGCCATTTTGTAAAACGATAAAATTTGGAAATTGGACATACAGCCCCCATTCTCAACAGAGATAGGGCCTAGTATCAGGCATGGAAGAGCGAAAGAGATTTAGAAACGTTTCGCAGTGTCAAACATCTAAAGCCACAGGGATCCTTGACACAATTAGACCCGGGAGCAGAAAGGAAGGAGGAGGGACGCCAGTGAGAAGTTCAGATGACCAACCTTATTTCTCTCTTACTGTAATGTGGTTATCTGAGGCTGATGATCCTTTTAAATGGTTTGTTTGCGGGGATCGAAGCGCGTGGAGGAAATAAACTTAGTTCTGGCTTAAATCTGCAAATCCTCTGTGGTCATGGAAGATGATCCCAATTTGCTTCCGAGCAGAGCTGTCAGATCTCACAATAATAAAACGTTTAAGACTTTAAGCATCAATTATGTTTGATTCGTGCTCGAGAACGTGGACTAGCACCGCAGATCGCTTATAATTCCCACCTGACATTGTGTAAAGCCCACGCATCAAAAAAACAAAACGGTTAGTAATCCTACTCATGGTTAATTCTCTGATTCTTAAATCTCTGGTGAATCACGAAATGAAATGATTAGCAAATAAACTCCATGTCAGATTTGTATCTTGGCTTGGGCGACATTTGTTCTCACTATAGATGCTTTATAAAAATTATACAATTTATTCAAAAATTACTTTGGTCATTTTTAGTGGATCAACAGGTAATTGGGTGGCACATTGTTCTGGGGTTCTGGAGCTTGTTTAAGGCTTTTCTTTTGTTTGACTGTATCTAAATGGGTTAATACAAATGTATTTTATTATTTATAATTAATTTATTTATATTTATAATATATTTATTTATTATTTATTTATTTAAATTGAATGAAGTATATTGATACTTCTAGTACTAGTACTACTACTAATAGTAATATTAATATAAAAAAGTATTTTAAGAAATAAAAATACAAATATATTATTTGAAAATAATAATAGTCGCAGTAATAGTACTAATAGTATTAATAATAATAATAATAATAATAATAATAATAATAATAATAATAATAATAATAATAATAATAATAATAATAATAATAAGAGGAAGAACAATAATCGGGTGGAGAAAACACAAAAACATAAAAAAATGTAAAGATTATTTGTAAAGAATAATAGAAGAAACAAAATCTGAAATGAATGAAAAAATCAATAAATATAAATTGTGCAAAACATAATTAAATTAATAATAGTAATAAGTAGAAGAAGATTCAACACAAAAAACATTAAAACATGTTAGTTGTGAAAAGAATTATAGATGAAACAACCGTAAATTAAGAAAAAAATTAATACAATTAATAAAACAATTTTAATAATGCTAATAATATGAAAAAATAAATATTTAACAATTGATAATTACAAATCTATTTTTTGTAAATATCTTTTGTTATTATTTATTCTATCTTGTACGTTTATAAGTAAATGTATCCATCCTTTATTTATAATATAAATAAAGTAAAAAATAATATAATAATATAAAGTAAAGTAAAAAATAATATAAATAAAGGATGTATCCATCCTTTATTTATTTTCCATCATTTATTTATTTTCCATAATGTCCAAACTTGCAAAAGAAAAAGAAAAAAAATCTAATTATCCTGGTGGTAGCATAAGGAACTTGACATCTGCGCCTTGCAATAACTAGGGTGTAGCAGAAACAGCATCTCACCTTTTATTTCCTGACATTTTACCCACAAGCCTCTGATCAGGAGTGCAAACAAAAAGGAACACATGGAAATAAGGCCGTCCAGACCGAACACAATGTGGTCTTGTTTGTTTTTCCACAGCGTTGTTTGCTTTCTTCATAGCCATGTGTTGATATTTGGCGATGCCAAAGTTTGCCTCGAATGACAACGTTGATGCCAGTTTTCTTCGATGTCATTATGAGGTGCAGTTTTATACTCGTAGACCACGGTCCAGCTGCACAGCTGGGTAATGCAGCTGGACTACAAGTGGCCAGGTGTGTGACGATTCAATTAAAAAGTTTATCATTCGTCTGATCATCATTCGTTGCAGTTCTATGTGTTCTGTATTGCAGTCAGCATGGCTCTAGATACCTGTGACATCCTACCAGACAGTTGAGTCCCTCAACATTAGCGACTCTGGATATTTGCTGGTTGATCCTGTTAGAAGTCAGTAACGACTACTCTCATTAGTTACGGATACATGGATGTAAGAACACGACACACACCTCCACATAAACTGCATTTTAAACAAGATGTCAAAAGTAACGCTCCAAAAAGAAGTGTTATAAAAACTGCTCAGCAGGCATGTTTAAGTTTTTTTGGCGGGGCATCTTGTTTGCCTTGAAGTGTCCATGGCGCTGCTGAACTTGCAGGACTCACCAGAAATGCCTGCATTCACGTACTGACTGGCCGTCACGATAGACTGGCCAATTATCTGACTGCAGGACCTTCACCAGACAGCTTGCTGCCTTGTGTGGTCTCCTAGAGAAGATTGTATCCCAATTTAGTCCTGTCTGTCTAACCGCCTATGCATAAATGCTTAAGAAACCGCTAATGCCAGTCAGATAGGATCTTGCTTCTGGTGCCAGCAGTTCCAGTTCATCGTGTGATCATTTGGCATTTAAATAATAATAATAATAATAATAATAATGTGTTTATTCCGGATGTGTTTTGGTACGGTCAACGAATTCAATCCATCCATCCATTATCTAGTCTTACCACCACATAATCACATTTAGGGTCACGGTGTGACTCTCCAATTTATCTGGCAGCATATCTGTGGACTGCTGGAACTTTGGAATTAGAAGGTGTTCAAACTTTTGACTGGGAAATGACATGATCCGCTGTTTGGATGAGCCAAGGGTTTGATGTGCATAACCCGATCCCCCGTCTCCGATTCCACCAAATAAAAGCAGACGATCGATGACTTGCCAATAAGCAGTAGCTGCATTGAGTCCGGTTCTTTTGAAAAAGCATCTCTAGGGACACCAGAGTCTGATGCTGAAGCGAGGACGAGGGGAAATTGCAGGTTCTTGCTGCTTGGATACTTAGCAATTAAGAAAATTCATCAACTTTCAAGGAACTAAGGGGAAAAAAACGATTTCAGTCTTGGGCACATAGAGTGCTGGGAAGACATTATGCTTTGTGTGACACTGTCATGTGTGTCTCCTATTTCCTGTACTAAAGCCACTGAAGCGTATCTGCTCTCGCTACCTCTTCCAGTCTGATGAAAGTACTTATTTGTCATTTCCATTCAGGACTGGAAGAGTCTCAATTTTGTTCTTCTGACAATTGAGCAAGTGAAGGGTGAAATGACGACGGTGTGGGGGGCAAAGTTAACACATGACGCACTATCTGAGACTTTTTAAGACTTTTCAAGTCAGAGCAAGAAGTGGGGAAATCAATTCTGTTTTGATTTCATTGTACATCATTGTTTCATAATTTTGTTATGTAGGGCATCTTGCCCAGGGAAAAAATAATATATATTTTAAATAAACGATGGTATGACGAACACAGAAACTTCAAGCTTGTAGGCCAGGCAAAAGCTTAACACTGCTTAGAACCGTTGAAATGCACTTTAAGCCTGTTACTTAAATCAATCCAGAGCTTGGCAAGGACGACAACCAGGCAGCTCCACTCCGCGGGAGCATACATGAAATTGAAACTAAGAGCAAGGCAAAGCAGGTTGTCCGTGGGGCCAAGCACAAAACCATAGAAATGGGGGAAACAACACAACACAGTAGTGAATGATTTACTGTCCCAAAGTTTTGGGAGTCTCGGGTTCAATTCTCAGTTTAGGGAATCCCGTAAGGGTTCAACTGAGAACTGTCTGGGTTGCCCCCGGTTACTACTTTCCCTTACCCCAGTGAAGTCAGGTACCGAACTTGTTCAGTGTTTGGCACACCATACCCATAACAAGAATAAAGCAGCGATAAATAAAAAAAAAATAATAATTCACATTTTGTCATTACACATATACAGATGTTCAGTACAACGAAATGTTTCTCTTCGCATATCCCAACTTGTCTGGAAGTCGGGGGTCAGAGCGCAGGGTCAGCCGCAGTACGGCACCCCTGGAGCAGACAGGGTTAAGGTTCTTGCTCAAGGTGAAGCAGAGCCTGGATCTCAACCCCCAACCTTTGGGTTCACAGCCCAACGCTCTACCCACTAGGCTACACTGTCCCTATTTGATGTATGTAAAGGTGATGTATGTGAATATAAATGAAATCTGGCACCAATAGGCAATGATCCCATGCAGAATGGATGGAAGGATGGAAAGAATAAATAGAAAGCCTAATCTTTGCAACCAAGTGTTTACTCCAAATATTATCAAACAACACAAACGAAAGCCATTATTATGCTTATGTGTTTACTCGGTGGACGCTGGTCCACAGAATCATAAACAAACTGAATGTGGTTGATGTGCATAAAGTGCAAAGGATTGTAAAATTTAGTCTTCTTATAGATTCTTGACCCAGCAAGGCTGCATACTTTAGTAAACAGGGACAGTGTTGCCTAGTGGGTAGAGCGTTGGGCTGTGAAACCAAAGGTTGGGAATTCAAATCCAGGTTCTGCTACACGGCCACTGTTGGGTCCTTGAGCGAGACCCTTGACATCGTCTGCTCCAGGGGCGCCGTACGTTGACTGACCCTGAACTCTGACCCCCAACTTCCGGACAAGTTGTGATATGCGAAGAGAAACATTTTGTTGTCCTGTACATCTGTACATGTGTAACGACAAATTGAATTTGATTTGTTAATACACTTTAGGCACGTCATATCATAATAAAGCTTCAAATCAAAGTTACCTCATGATCGGAATTTTCTTGCCCGGCAGATTTATTGACTTTTCCAGACTTCTGTGATTCCTGTTAAGGAACAAAAAGGCCAAAAAATCATGTTTTATGGTTTTATGGTGGGGAAAAAACTAAACATTGATAATATCAGGGAATATTGACATATATCACTAGTTAGTAAAGAAGCTGACACACACAAAAACAACTTTATCCACACAAAATGTATGAATAAAACACACACGTCCTGGTAGAAATAGAAGTAAACATTATGTAGTGAAGTCAATCAAATCTGCTGGCTAAGTTGCCGGGTATCTATTTACACCTACACTTTAGATGGCTTTAGCTAACTAATAAGATAATTGTTCTTTTGCTATTTAGAGTGTTAATATAATAAACAATTACAGAGGTTTCATATTGTAAAAAAAGCCCAGACGACCGTTATTTGTAACGTCAGCTAGCTAGCTTCTTACATGGTTAGCTTTAGCATTCCCACAAGCACTAGGTGAGAGAGAACACACTAGCATACGAGCTTTTGTCTCTCGGCTTGACTTAACGTGCGAGCGTCTGAAGGAAAATATAAATGTAATTTTATATATATATATATATATATATAAATGTATTTTTTAAACCCACCTTGTCCTTTTTAGTTTTGTTCGGCATTGCACTTCTATGTCCGACCTCTCACTTCAGACAGACTAAGAACCCAGTCAGAAGCACCCGTCTCTCTCTCTCTCTCTCTCTCTCTCTCTCTCTCTCTCTCTCTCTCTCTCTGCGCATGTGTGATAGTCTGGGGTGCCTGCAGTGTCCTGTCAGGGTCTGCTAAACCCACTTTAAAGCATTTTCCCTCTCCCTTAACCTCCTGAGAGCCAGACTTTTCCCTGATGTGTGTTTTTTATTTCGTCTAGCTATTTGGGATTAGTAGGACCTAACCAAGCATAAAAATTTAATTTTGTCTTTATACACGAAGCCGTTTTTATGAAAGAACAACGTCCTCGTGTGGAGACAGTAGGTCTAAAATAAAGAAACAATTGGCTATCAATATTAGAATACATAAACAAAAGTGATCATGTTATTGTACATGAATAAGTAACTTTTTTTTACACGGCCCATGTTTTTGTCTGGACTGGCTGTATATATGTATATTTCTTGTGTTCAATTAATTGCTTATTATGTTGTCATTTGACCACTAGGTGGTACGGGCAGTGTGTCCATATGAGGCCAAAGAAACTTAGAATGGTGCAGAGAACCAGAAATATAATGTCCTCATATGAGGACGCTGGGTCTCTAGAGGTTAAAGACAGAATAGCATTCCAATCCTTAAAATGTTCTATTAACTGCTACACTATCCTCTTTTCCCTCAGCACCCATTCAAGGGGTTGTCAGCAAGTTTCGACATGACATTATATTATATGCTGGGTGGCCTTCCTGCAACTACCCTGTCAATTTGTCTGGGGCTTTCAAATACGTAAGTCGAAATAATGAAATAATGACTTAGTATCTCCAGAAAGAAAGAAAACTTTCTGGAAATGTAGTATGCAAATGTGTTAACTTCTCACAAGTGTTAAGTATGGTGTGTATGGTGTGTTTGCTTTTCTAGACTGAATGCTGTAGCATTGTTTAGCCAGACAAATCTCTCATTTAAGTAAAGCTATAACCAAACATGGATAAACATAAACTGTGCAAGCTTTTGTCGCCATCTGCTGCTCATATAAAGAATGCTGGGAAATATCCATCCTGCTTTAATTCTGTTTAGTGTCACATACTGAGTGAATACAATCAAGACCTGAACAGGTGCAGGGTTCACACAGGACAATGTCACTATCTCCAATCAACCTGACTGCATGTCTTTGGACTGTGTAAGTATGGTTACAGTTTATGTAAGATTGAATGTCATTTCCTTAGATGTGTATTCATTGTTATATGTTGCGTGGTATTTGTTGTTGTGCGTGGTTTTGATCCCTGGTCCCAAACAAATGTGGTATATTCTAAAAAAAAAACGTAAAGTCAAGTATAACTTTTCAGGTGGAACATTTTATTTTCGCCTCACCTTTTCTAATCAGTTAAACTTCATCATCTTAGATAACAAAATCAGAGGAATGTAAATAAATAGTCATAAACAAATACAAAAGCAATTAAGAAAAAAAGCAACAGGAATAGCTTCAGTTCCAAATTCACAAAAGTAGTATTGAAAGAACACTTAAAAAAATAACACTGAATGGACTAAATTTGTTCTCATAAACTAAGTTAGGAACAGCCAGAGAGTGAATGACTTTCTTTTTAAATGATAAACATTACATGTAGCAATAGCTAGCTCATTCTCAATTCACTGAACAGTTAGCTCTAAAGTGGAACCAACTTTAACAACAGAAATTAAAAAACAGAGTTTAAACAGTGTCTGGAAAATCAGTTCCCACAAACTATCTTTTCAATTAGCCTCGAGTACGTACATGCATCATGTAAAATGTAAAGTCATGCTAATGTTTACACTCACTCCTAATCCTACTGCAGCTCCTCCAGTCCATAAAGCCCCCAATTGAACACATTTTCTTTTGTACAGAACATAAACAGAAAAACAATTCGACCCGCTTTAATCAACCTCCTCCATCCGAGAATTATCATCATCTTCCAAGGGAGGCATGTCCTCAATGGGAGCCGAACTCGGCTCTTCGGTCGCCAGGTCATCATCATCGATGCCTAAAACAGAAAGAAGAAATTGAGGATGCCTTCCTGACATGATTTAAAAAAGTAAAAACAAAAGTGATTCGCTTACCTAGGCCAAGCTTGATCATCCTGTAAATGCGGTTTGAGTGTGTCTGAGGATCATCAAGTGAGAATCCCGAGGAAAGCAGTGCAGTCTCGAACAGCAAGATGACCAGGTCTTTGACTGACTTATCATTCTTGTCACCCTCTGCTTTCTGTCGTAAGGTTTCAATGATGGGATGATCAGGGTTGATCTCTAGGTGCTTTTTGGCAGCCATGTAACCCATGGTGGAGTTGTCCCTCAGTGCCTGGGCTTTCATGATCCTCTCCATGTTTGCAGTCCAGCCATATGTGCTTGTGACTATGCAGCAAGGGGAGGCCACCAGGCGGTTGGAGACTGTTACCTAATGAGTAATAAAACGTGATTTAACACATTTCCACAACATTACACCAAAACTAACTACTTTTTTTTGTAATTGTTTTTCGGCCTAATACCTTTTCCACTTTCTTTTCAAGGATGTCCTTCATGATTTTGCACAAACTTTCAAACTGTGACTTTTTCTCCTCTTGTTTCTTTTTCTCTTCCTCGTCTTCAGGCAATTCCAGGCCCTCTTTTGTCACAGACACAAGGTTTTTGCCCTCAAATTCCTTTAACTGCTGCACACAGTACTCATCAATAGGCTCAATCATGTAGATCACTTCTAGGCCGGCTTTGCGCAGACGTTCCACGAAAGCAGAGTTGGCCACCTGGTCTTTGGTCTCACCTGAGGCACATTTTATAGCCATGTTTTAATAAATATTCATATTTAAAAACGTAATACACAATTATTACTTATAAAATAAACATATTACTAAGTTTTACCAGTGATGTAGTAGATGTGCTTCTGGCTGTCCTTCATGCGAGTCACATAATCTTTAAGAGACACCATCTCATCACCAGAAGCAGAGGTGTAGTAGCGCAGCAGCTCTGAGAGTTTTTTTCTGTTTTGTGAGTCCTCGTGGATTCCGAGCTGTTTGAACAAATAATGAAATTAAATTCTTATCAACTGAGATGATCAAGTTGATCCTTCCTCAGGATTCTGAATAGTAGCTAAGGCTGGGAAGCTTTAATTTTGGTCTAAAAGATTGAAATGAAGATGGCAAGCGATGAGTGGAACATATAGAAACAGCCCTCTTGAGTTGCTCTGAATCAGATGTCACTGTACAAGTACACAGCTATTAGCTTTCTTTTTTGTACATAAAATACGATTATGCGAATTGGTTTATTAGAGTAACTCAAGTGAAGTGCGTTCACAAAAATACTTTATATGATTTTGAATTGATGATTTTGTGTAACTTGCACGCTGGCTTACAGCACAGCTGAGAATTGGACCAGAATCTCAGCAGCACCAGCAAGCAGCTATAAAAGTTGTTACACATTTTCAAGTGCAGAAGAAAAATGTTTTATTTAAGTACACCTGGACATTGTGTGTCTGTGGGGGACAGCGACATTTAAACTTGTTATTGAACTTGTTACATGACGTGATTTTATTCTTATTTACCTTAATATTCTTCGAAAACTGCTCATAGTACTTCTTGTAGTTGTCTTTGTCCTCTGAAAGCTCAGTGAAGAGCTCAAGGCACTTTTTAACCAGATTTTTTCGGATGACTTTCAGGATTTTGCTCTGTTGTAGCATTTCTCTGGAGATGTTCAGAGGCAGATCCTCCGAGTCTACTACACCCTTGATGAAGTCTTAAAGAAAGCAAAGTTTTCAAACAGTTAACGCTCTGCAACTGTCTTCTTGGACATTGTTCATAATAAAAAAACAGACCCAAAAAGGTTTAGTACTTACTGAGATACTCTGGAATGAGTTCATCACAGTTGTCCATGATGAAGACTCTGCGCACGTACAGCTTAATGTTATTCTTCTTCTTCTTGTTCTCGAAAAGATCAAAAGGTGCTCTACGGGGTACAAACAAGAGTGCACGGAACTCAAGCTGCCCTTCCACTGAGAAATGCTGTGAAGACAACAAGACAATCGGTTTTGAACGTTTCAGCTCAAATTTAAGCTATCCTAATTTTATACCTAAATTGCAGACTTACCTTGACGGCAAGATGATCCTCCCAGTCGTTGGTCAGACTCTTGTAGAACTCACCATACTCTTCGTTAGTAATGTCATCAGGGTTACGAGTCCACAGGGGTTTGGTCTTATTAAGCTCTTCCTGATCTATATACTTCTCCTTAATTTTCTTTTTCTTCTTTTTGTCAGTGCTTTTGTCATGATCCTCATCATCGGAACCGACGTCTTCAATCTCTGGCTTGTTTTCATCTTTCTCACCTTCCTCTTCAGTCTTATCCTTTTCTTTTTCTTCCTCAGCTTCATCATCACTTATCTCTTTGTCACGCTCTTTTTCTACCTACACAATAAGAATAAATTTAATACACTGCTACTGAGCGACACAAAATGCCCAATATGAAGTTGAAGTCGTATAAAATAAAAATAAAAAAAACTCACAAAGAGAGTGATTGGATAGCCAATAAACTGTGAGTGCTTCTTTACAATCTCCTTAATGCGTTTCTCCTCAATGTATTCTGTTTGATCTTCCTTCAGATGCAGGATCACTTTTGTGCCTCGATTAATAGGCTCAGCTAAAAAGCAGTTCATACATTAAATACATTTGTAAATCGAGCATTCAGTTCAATTTTATTTACATCCAAATGTAATAAGTATTAAATACTCACAGTTGACCACCTTCACTGTGAATGAGCCTCCTGCAGACGACTCCCAAGCATACTGCTCGTCATCGTTGTGTTTGGTGATGACAGTGACTTTCTCAGCAACCAGGTAAGCAGAATAGAAACCAACACCAAACTGGCCAATCATAGAGATGTCAGCTCCAGCCTGTAGAGCCTCCATGAATGCCTTGGTTCCAGACTTGGCGATTGTACCCAGGTTGTTGATGAGGTCAGCTTTGGTCATGCCAATGCCAGTGTCAATAATAGTCAAGGTACGGTCTTTCTGGTCTGGAATAATGTCAATCTTCAGGTCCTTGCAGGACTCAAGCTTGCTTGGATCTGTTAAGCTTTCATATCTTATTTTGTCCAGAGCCTATTAACATAATAATTTAAGTGTATGTTAATTCATGCAATCAACAGTTTAAACATTGTTAATTAATTGTTAATTAACTTACATCTGAGGAGTTTGAAATGAGCTCTCTTAGGAAGATTTCTTTGTTGGAGTAGAAAGTGTTAATGATCAGAGACATCAACTGAGCAATTTCAGCCTGGAAGGCAAAAGTCTCCACCTCCTCCTCCATCATGGGCTGGTTAGCTTTCTCAGGCATCTGTGTATAAAAATGGAAAATTATTTCATCCAATTACAAACTTCATCATCTTATAGCTTTACAGTATTTATATAGTTATATATGTATAATTATATTGTTATTAATAATAATATAATTACTAATAACTAAGAAAAATAATTTAATTAAATGTATAGTCTTGTCTTGTTACATTAATGAAATATATAGTATTATATTTCCTTTGGAAAATAATGGAAATTATAAAAAATATATTATGGAATATACATTATTATATAATATACATTATAGAATACAATGCAATTTGTTTTGAATTTATTGTTAAAAGGCTTCATTGAAGAGCAAGCTGAGGAGATGACAAACGCCAACTGCCATTTGTGCCACGAACTGCACATGGCACCTGTCAGTCTATACATGGGGACGTGTCAAGAGTTGCATGTGTAATTGTAAATTAGTAAAATGCTTTTTACTCTAATTCTGTTTGAAATATTTATCATTCAAATTAGCATGATTTACACGCCCAACTTATGCTTAAAAGCATTTTGAGCTTTTAAGTCTATAGCTGTACTGCAGCCATGCTCTGTGCCATGTGCTCTCAACTGACCTTTTGACGTGTAAGTCTTTAACAAAGACCACTGAACCATAGTAAATTATTGATATCGTTGTATGCATGAATTAAAATCATTATATATTCATAATAGAAGTGATCAGCCGCACAAAATGAATTAAAACACTATGCTACAAAATTGTACAAAATAATTTGATTTTATCGCTCTAAAGCCACATCTTCCGACAAATCGCAACATTTCTTACCTTGAACGTTTCTTCTGTTTGAAGCGATATAAGCTTTTGAAACTATATAAAGTTTCTGGTGTGGGTAGATTTACTTGCTGTAATTGTTCTTCTGTCTAGATGTGCTCTCTCCTTAGTGCTATCTGTTTCGCAGTAGGCCCATCTCAGTCTTTTATACTTGGAGGAGATTTCCAGAACCCCGATTGAGAACGTTCCTGAAGAACTACCCACTGCAGCAGATAGCGGTACCGCATTAGTCGTTGGGGGTGGTTTATGTCCTTTTAGGGCCACGGAGTAACAAGTGGTGTCTGTCAGTCAAGGGAGAACCTTCTGGATGGTTGGTGACACATGGGTCTGTCTGTGGACAGGAGCTGCACTTTTTCACAACTGCAGTATGACAATATATCCTAGTCTTTAAGACATGAGAAGTCCAGCGTGGTGCATGTGTCACTAGTTTTGAGCAAATCACTTTTAAGAGAAAGTCATTTAAAGTTAATTAACTTTTATACTATGATTTGCAACATTGAAAACTTGTTACTGAGTTTGTTTGTTTGTTTGTTTGTTTTTTAAAGCCTAAAGAAATTGCATCTGGGAAAATACTGCAGTAAACAGGGTTGCCGGTTTAAAGTGCTTTCATACCAAAACCTCTTTTTAAAAAAATTACCCAAACACGTGAATAAATGCAGATTTGGCAAGATTGTACATGGCATGTACATAACAGAGGAGCTGGAATTTAAAAAGCATATAATTAAAATAATACAGCATTACCATAAATAGCATTAATATAATATTAACAGGCGGCACGGTGGCTGAGTGGTTACAGCACTGTCGCCTCACAGCAAGAAGTCCCGGGGTCGATTTCGACTGAAGGGTAAAATAGATAGAAATAGAGATAATATTAACATAGTACCATGAATTATTAAACTGAAATGTAATATTTCAAAAGAAACAATGGCAATCTTCAGAGAGAAAAAAGACTGGAGGTTTGCAAGCAATCAGTTGATACATCCATAAATGATAAAATATTGTATCCAGATGTTTTTTAAATCATATTTTCTGATATTTATATCCCAGATCTTTTGTTACATTTACATGTACGATTAAAATTGGTTTATTTTGATTGAAAATTAGTTTTATTTGAGTATTTACTCAAACTCGAATACAATTACATTAGTACTCTGACCCTGACTTAAACAGAAAAAGCCTTCACCATAATTTGCCACTATTATTACATCATACCATCATAATGATTTCTGGTACATGCTGGCAACTAGTTTATCCTTGACAAGATCAAGAAATTGGAAAATAAATATGTATCTCCTTCAAATACTTTAAATAGAAGAACGCACTTTCTAGAACCCGTAACTACTACCGTAAAATGCACAGCAAAATACGGAAATTGCTTTGTAGGTAAATTTAGCTTGTGCTGTTTCTGACCAGAGGGTGGCGCTGTTATGCTTCATTATGTAACCGATAAAGATGCAGCTAGAACTTCTGTCGCTTTCTGTTCCTGAAAGTGCAAACACACTCTTGTCTTTGTGGAAAATTCTTTTTCTCTCTTTCTCTGATTACTCCGATTTAAAAGAGAGTTAGAGTCTGGACATCATCTGCCAGGCTGTAATGTGCAGACAAGTTCTAGAATGAAATATCACTATAAATACTTGAATTTTTTCGTAAACACATTACTGAGACAATGGTTTTATTTTTGTTGGTCAACAATGGTCCATCTATTGGCGCTGCTCTTTATTGATTTTAATCCTGCTATGTAAATGTAATATTCAGAAAGATATAATTAATTTCAACAACACTAAACACGCACAATGTGTGTGTGTGTGTGTGTGTGTGTGTGTGTGTGTGTGTGTGTGTGTGTGTGTGTGTGTGTGTGTGTGTGTG
>JAOUQU010000006.1:2749396-2761256 GCA_028566735.1 Ammoglanis amapaensis
GTGTGTGTGTGTGTGTGTGTGTGTGTGTGTGTGTGTGTGTGTGTGTGTGTGTGTGTGTGTGTGTGTGTGAAAGAGTGTGTGTGTCTGTGTTCTGGTGTTTAGAACACACTACGTTCTGATTGTTGCCCTCGACTCACTACAGTGTGAATTTTATTTATTTGTTGTTTTTTTTTCATTTCTGTAAACAAGGGACATCAGCTGCCCCGGCCCGCCATGCACACACACACACACACACATGCACGATCGGTTTGAGGAACTCGATAGATTTTTTTACGACCTCTGCTGGCTGATAGATGGCATTGCATCCATGAATACTTAGTTTGATGCTTTTGAATCGATGAATTGATATTTACTTTAAACAGCAGGGGGCGCTGGTGCTATATTCATATAGATACAAACCATGTATAGAAACTCGGCTTCGTTTGGATCGTTTATTGTTTAGAGAAATAAAAAGATAAAATTTATTGTGTTTTCTAAATTGATAGTTCTGAATCGTCATCGTCGTGAATCGTATCGCATTGCATTGTGGGTAGAGTGGATCGTTACATCCCTGCTATCCTGAGAGGAACGTGCATGTCTGGCGCCACCTACTGTTGTGATCTCGATCTGCACTGATCGATGCTTCCACACAGCGACTTCATCCACGTTCCTTCTTTATTTAGTTCGTAACGCTTTAAAGTCTCAAGTGACGGATTAGCGCCCCCTGCTGGACCTTCTCTGACTCTCGCCTGGGTGACGGTTGCAATGTTTATTTATTTATCCCGAGCCAGGATAAATAGGAGGGCTTTAATTCCACAATATAGAGAACACATTTTCACTGAACTGGTCACTGAAGACCAGTTTTGAGTAGACGAGGATCAAGGGCCTCGCTCAGGGGCCCCAAACAGTGGTAACTTAATGGGAGTGAGGCTCGAACCGTCGACCTTCTGGTAGTCCAGGACCTTCGACACTAAACCATCCTCAGCACTTCTGATCCAGTCTGAAACTGCATATTTATATTATTATAACATTTGTGGCTTCAGTTAGACTTCGTGTGTGTGTGTGTGTGTGTGTGTGTGTGTAAGAGTATGTGTGTGTGTGTGTGTGTGATCACAGCGATCCTGCTGTTTGCTTTTCCTTCTCTTGTTTCTATGCAACTAAATCGAGGAGGATTTTTTTTACATACCTACCAAAATAAAAGTCTCTTCAGTTCGTCTCCTCTTATCATTTGTTTTTTTGTGTGTATGTGTGTTGGGCTCCGTGACGATCCAGTCGTGTGTGTATGTGTGTGTTGGGCTCCGTGACGATCCAGTCGTGTGTGTGTGTGTGTTGTTTACTGTAAACACGATGCATTAATGATGCGAGGCAGAATAAACACCTTTGAATATGTCGCGTTCGTGTTTCCTGTGCTCATTGTTGCCGTGGAGACGTCGTTATAGCCGTTATGTTACGCGACTCGCCCGTCTACACAATGTTTCAGCGCTATGAGTTAAAGGGCCTTTCACAGGGGCCCAATAGTGGCTACTCGAGGGGCTCGAACCACCAACCTTTTGGATGTATGTGCCGGTCTCTTAATCACTAATGAATCAGGAATCGATTCACTTGAAGCGCGAATCAAATCGGTATCAGTGTTTAATGAATCGATGTTATGTTTAAACAGCAGAGGGCGCTGTTGTTATTCAATAAGGTGCCAAATTTGGCTTCTTTTGAATATTTTTTAAAATTATATATAATAAAAAAAAATATTTTTATTATTATAATATAAATAATTGTCTCTGCGCTTAATCCTGTTTAGGGGTCACGGTGCGACACACCCGGGGGTGATTACACTAAACACCTGAACAGGCCGCTGGTCTGTTGCAGGAGTACAGACACACACACAGAGGACAGTATCTCGGATTAACCTGAATGCATGTCTTTGGACTGTGGGATAGAACTGGAGTACCCAGCGACATGGGAGAACATGCCAATTTCACACAGGTAGCCTTACCTGAGAACCTGTTGCTGGTGAGGTGGAGGTGCTGATCACATCTAAATACGGTCGTTCGTAATAATTGACTAATCATAAATAAGAGAACGTGTTAAACTCGAAGCTCGGCCGTTAATCATCAGAAGGTTGTCGGTTCGAGTCCCAGCACTGCGTTTCCACTGTTGGTCCCCTGAGCGAAACAAAACTGGTCTTTAGTCATAATAGTAATTGGGGTTAAATGCCAGAATCATGAGTGTGAAAGTGTCTGTGAGATGAATCGGGACCCCCACGGTTCGAGGAAAGAGAAATGTGATGATTCACTGTTGTGTTGAGATGAAGACACACAGTGAGGCTTCGGGGCCCCCCAGCGAGGCTTCGGGGGCCCCCAGCGAGGCTTCTGAGGTCCAAACCTCTGTACCGTGGGTGACGAAGGATTCCCATATTTAGAAACGAAGATTCGAACCTGTGGTCGCTGGTTCACCTGAATTTCCACAGGAACAGGAAGTTGAATCGTACATGATGGGGGAGGGGAGGGGGGGTCACCTTATGCATCACACTCTCCGTTATATAATTGTTGTGTAAAGTTGTGTAGCTGAAACTCTGTTGTGTAGCGAGGGCGACGATCCCACGACGTACCGATCGTTCCGCTCTATTATTAAAAAGCTTTTTTGTCCCGGTTCCCAGTCGAACCCGTTACCCTCGGGTGCCCCCCCCACCCCCACTCCACCCCAACGAGGTCTAGTAGGTTGCAGGTCTTTCTCGAAACCTCATAGTACATCTGAGGAGTTGTGTGTGTGTGTGTGTGTGTATCCACGATATCTACAATTCCCCATTTCCGATCAACTTGTGACATCACAAGTCTCATCGAACACATTCATGGACAATTTGTTCTCTTCAAGTTGCTTCACTTGCATGTTTTTGGGGTTGTTGGGTGAAACCGGAGCACCCGGAGTAAACCCACGTGGACACTGGGAGAACATGCTAACTCAGCACAGGAACCAAGTTGGGCTCTTCAGCTGTGATGCTGAGATGGTGATGTGCACCTTAATCTGGGTTTGAGAGTTGTGAGTGATTACTGAAGACGCCACTACAGCAGGAACCTCCTCCTCCTCCACCTCCTCCTCCACCTCCTCCTCACCGCGACCTCCTTATTCGAGAACATGTGACTTAGAAGAAACCCAAACATCATGACACACGCCACCGTCAGACTCTGTGGGCGACGTCACAGATCTCGAAACGCTGATAACAGCCGCGGCTTCGTTTACATGAAACGCCATCGAGGTTCCAACTCACCTGTGACATCACATCCAAACAGGACAGATGAAACGATTAAAAGGGTTTCCTCCGGGCACTCCGGTTTCCTCCTACAGTCCAAAAACATACAAAATTGGGTAACATGTTATAATTTTTGTTTTTACTTGTTTCCAGTCGTACCTGTTGCTCTTGGGTGCTTTCCCGACTTTAATGGTGGTACAGGGTCTAGTGGTGGAGGGACTGGTGGTGGAGGGACTAGTGGTGCAGGGGCTGGTGGTGGAGAGGTTGGTGATGAAGGGGCTGGTGGCAGAGAGTCTTGTGGCGGAGGAGCTGGTAGTGGAGGGGCTGGTGGTGCAGGGACTGGTGGTAGAGGAGATGAAGGTGGAGAGGTTGGTGGTGGAGGAGCTGGTAGTGGAGGGGCTTGTGGGACAGGAGCTGGTGGTGGAGGGACACTGGTGGTGGTGGAGGGGATGAAGCTAGAGTGGCTGGTGGTGCAGGAGCTGGTGATGGTGATGGAGGGACTGGTGGTGGAGGGTGTGCATGTGTCAGTTTGAAGGATGGAGGTCCGATTGGGGTGGTGGTCTTGGGCGGAGCTTCCCTTTACATTACCCCAGGTGTCCCGGATTCATTATGTTAGAGAGCAGCGCCGCCCAGTGGACATCAGGCGTACAACACTGGTGATGTACATCACACAAACACTTTCCTAATGAACTTTAATGTAAAGGAGGAAGTTTCCCTCAAATTAACTGGCAGCGGGTCTTTGGACTGTGGCAGGAAGCCGCCACAGAGAGACGAGAACATGTAGTTCTAGAATCAAACTGAAGTTGCTTCAGTTTTTTTATAGAATTTTAACATTCCAGGTTCATACACACACACTATTTACACTCGATTCTCACTAGTAAACAAGTTGATACACACACTGGTAGTTTCTCTTCACACCAGCTTTGGTAGTTTCATTTAGTTATTTTGCTTCTTATGAAGTTTAGACTGAATTTATAAAGAACTTTTAATTATCTAAACATGAAAAACATTAGTTAGGAAAAGTTCAAAATGAATCTAATCACAAGTTTATTTACACACATTTATTTAAAATCGAAGTTGCTCATTTTAGTCACACAAATGAAACTTTTTTTACCTTTAAGGGCTCATTTGCGCCACCTGTCGTTTAAAGTCACTAAAATAAACTATTCAAATCTGTTCCCTGAATAAACTGATTATACAGTTGAAGTTTACACGAACTAGTGCGCGGTGGTGTCGACCCTCCACAAGCAGGTCTGGTGTAAATAAATCAGAGACACGAGGTTGAAATCACATCTTTTTAATTTCTGCAAAACAAACAAACTTGTACACACGAGTCTGAATAGGAAGTTGTTTTTGTTGCAGTCCACGCCCGAACACTGAGCGGTAGTAGAATGGTCCTCCATCGTCCCTCCCCGGCACTGATGGAATGTTCTGGTGCCTCACTGCAGGAAGCTCTGTGCTGGCGGGAGGCGCGTCATCGACTCCAGTCGAAATTATAGCCATGTAGAAACGATTACAATTTGTACAACAGAAAGTGTCGCCCTCGTATGACGGGGCTGATGGGAATGACTTAAACATAACTGGGGATTAAAAAGGGGTCACGGGCTGGACAGCGGTTTGGGGGGGGGGGGGTTCGGGAGGTTTAATCAACCTCCTCCATGCGTGACGCGTCGTCGTCTCCCTCCAGGGGCGGGATCTCCTCGGCGGCGGGGGTGGAGCTTGGCTCTTCAGCAGTCAGATCGTCATCATCGATACCTGAAAGGACACGAGGTAAAAAACACACATCATGCACGGGGCGTCCGGGCAACGGTGAGACTTGAACCAGCAACCTTTATTCTGCCAATTCAGGACATTCAGGTCCAAACTTCAACCAAAAAGCCACAAACCCGTGTAGTGCTACTTTCATTTGATTTATTAAGATATTTAACTACAAACTGGCACTGAACCAGCAACCTTCTGATCGCTTGCCCAGTATTATGACTGCCCCCCCCCTGCTTACCCAGACCCAGCTTGATCATCCTGTAGATGCGGTTGGAATGCGTCTGTGGGTCGTCGAGGGAGAAGCCGGACGACAGCAGCGCCGTCTCGAAGAGCAGGATCACCAGGTCCTTGACCGCCTTGTCGTTCTTGTCGGCGTCGGCTTTCTGCCGCAACATCTCCATGATGGGGTGGTCGGGGTTGATCTCCAGATGCTTCTTGGCCATCATGTAGCCCATGGTTGAGTTGTCCCTCAGCGCCTGGGCCTTCATGATGCGCTCCATGTTAGCCGTCCAGCCGTAAGTGCTGGTTACGATACAGCAGGGAGACGAGACCAGACGGATGGACACGGTGACCTGAGGACCGGAACAAGGTCAGAGAGACTGAAGTGTGTGTGTGTGTGTGTGGTGGTGGTGAGGCACAACATTCCAGAATAAAACAATTCTAGAGCTTTTACCTTTTCCACCTTCTTATCCAGGATCTCCTTCATCAGCTTGCACAGACTCTCGAACTTGGCCTTGTCCTCCTCCATCTTCTTCTTCTCTTCCTCATCCTCGGGCAGCTCCAGTCCCTCCTTGGTGACGGAGACGAGGGTCTTGCCCTCGAATTCCTTCAGCTGCTGGACGCAGTACTCGTCGATGGGCTCGGTCATGTAAAGGACCTCGAAGCCGCGCTTACGCACTCGCTCCACGAAGGCGGAGTTCGCCACCTGATCTTTACTCTCACCTGAGGAGGAAATCACATCCACGTTCTTACACAACTGATTCTACAACCTTGCTTCAGGCCCGTTTAGGACCCGCGTGTAGGATCATTACCGGTGATGTAGTAGATGGATTTCTGGTTCTCCTTCATGCGACCGAGGTATTCAGAGAGGGAGGACATCTCGTCCCCGGACTGGGAGCTGTGGTACAGGAGCAGCTCCGACAGCTTCTTACGATTCTGAGAGTCTTCATGGATGCCCAGCTATCAAAAAAAACAACAAACCAAAGAAGTGATTTAGTTTGTCCTCTTTGAACCCTGATACTTTTATTACCACTGTAACTACATTAAAGCTAATCAGTGCACCAAAGCACTAGGTGGCAGTAGTGAGCAGACGCCCGGTAAATGAATCCAAAACCTTCAACAGACTGCAGCAAACCAACTGTAAATGATTGCGTGGAGGCAGAAGCTGGTTACCTTCAGGTTCTTGGAGAAAGCCTCGTAGAACTTCTTGTAGTTCTCCTTGTCCTCCTTGAGCTCAGCGAAGAGTTCCAGGCACTTCTTGACGATGTTCTTGCGGATGACCTTGAGGATTTTGCTCTGCTGTAGCATCTCTCTTGAGATGTTGAGGGGCAGATCCTCGGAGTCCACCACACCACGGATGAAGTCTGAAGACCAGATCAAAGATTCAAAAATCTTCTACACAGCAATCATCCCTATTTATTTTTCCTAAAATTAGTTTAAAGAATTTACTAACGACACATCAGCAATTAGAAACCTGCAGCATGCCAGGCAGCACAAAGTCAGACACTACAATCTGGTCTCACCCTGGTTTACAACACAAAACAAAGCTGCTATGTAAGCCACAGTGGGAGCAGATGAGGTTTAGCAGGTTCTCTTACTCAGGTACTCAGGGATGAGCTCCTCGCAGCTGTCCATGATGAAGACCCTCCTGACGTACAGCTTGATGTTATTCTTTTTCTTCTTGTTCTCGAAGAGGTCGAAGGGGGCACGGCGGGGGATGAAGAGCAGGGCACGGAACTCCAGCTGACCCTCCACAGAGAAGTGCTACAGACAAAAAAGATTTTAGGATTCATGATACGGGTTTAATAAAGTATTTCAGACATCTTTATCTAAATAAATGTTTTACTAATGGTGACAACAACCAAAACCCATAACTGATCTAATCTCATGTTTTAGCACCCCCTAGTGTTTAAATGGGTACCTTGATGGCGAGGTGGTCCTCCCAGTCGTTGGTCAGGCTCTTGTAGAACTCTCCGTACTCCTCGTTGGTGATGTCGTCGGGGTTCCTGGTCCAGATGGGTTTGGTCTTGTTCAGCTCCTCCTGGTCGATGTACTTCTCCTTGATCTTTTTCTTCTTCTTCTTGTCCTTATCCTTGGAGGCGTCTTCCTCATCGTCAGAGCCTACGTCCTCGATCTTGGGCTTGTCCTCTCCCTCTTCTTCCTCTCCCTCTTTAGCCTCCTTCTCTTCCTTCTCCTCCTCGGCTTCGTCGTCGCTGATCTCCTTGTCGCGCTCCTTCTCCACCTGGAGGATGAGATAAATAAAAGTCACGAGGGTACAGAGAGAAACTCCGGCGGTCGAGACCAGGAGGATGCTGGGAGGACACTCACGTAGAGGGTGATGGGGTAGCCGATGAACTGCGAGTGCTTCTTGACGACTTCCTTCACTCGCTTCTCCTCGATGTACTCGGTCTGGTCCTCCTTCAGGTGCAGGATGACTTTGGTTCCGCGGCCGATGGGCTCGCCTGAGGGGGTGAAGAGTTTAAAACCTGAACTTCAGGAACTGTAACGGTCCAGACGAACGGCAGCAGGAAAATGTTCAGGAAAATTTACTATAAACCGAACATGGAAATTAAACAAACGCTCGTTCGTCCGTTACAAAGCTGCAGATGCAAATTTCAAGTCAAATGAGATGTTAGACAAATTCTTTACCCTGCAACATCAAGACTCCAGAAGTGTGTGGACATTCCAATGAACTAAAATTTAAAGCTCATCATAAACATCTGAAAGTTGTTGGATTTGGAATCGTTTATTGGTTCTTATTTTGATGATTAGTCCAGTGTTTTGAGAAGGTTTGTATATTTCTTCAGGGCTGCTATTAAGGGCGATTAAATATTTATGTACCGTGATCCACTTTGACGGTGAATGAGCCGCCGGCCGAGGACTCCCAGGCGTACTGCTCATCGTCGTTATGCTTGGTGATGACCACCACCTTCTCCGCCACCAGGTACGCAGAGTAGAAGCCCACGCCGAACTGTCCGATCATGGAGATGTCTGCACCAGCCTGGAGGGAGCAGAGCGTCAGGTAAGTAACGGGAAACCCGTAAGGCACAGACGGTTCTTTACCCTGAACCAGCAACGTACCTGAAGAGCCTCCATGAAGGCCTTGGTTCCAGACTTGGCGATGGTTCCCAGGTTGTTGATGAGGTCTGCCTTGGTCATACCGATTCCTGTATCGATGAGGGTCAGGGTGCGCTCGTGCTGGTTTGGGATGATGTCGATCTTCAGGTCCTTTCCACTCTCCAGCTTGCTCGGGTCGGTCAGACTCTCGTATCTGATCTTGTCGAGAGCCTTGGGGGGGGAAATAAATATATATTAATATTTTATATTACGCCATATTAGCGCTCTGGTGATCCCACACTTACATCAGAGGCGTTGGAAATGATCTCCCTGAGGAAGATCTCCTTGTTGGAGTAAAAAGTGTTGATGATGAGGGACATCAGTTGGGCGATCTCAGCCTGGAAGGCGAAGGTCTCAGCCTCCTCTTCTTGGCGCATTTCTTCAGGCATCTGAGAAAAGACATTGAAATAAAATCATAATACTAATTAATTTTATTCACTCATCCGGACCTGCAGTAAAACAAAAGCAGCTCAGAGATCCGAGAGTACTCGTACAGAACGCAAAGTACTCAAGTACTCTCATGTAGTAATACTCAGGTAAGCCTGAACCACGTGGTTGTTGGAACACACCTGATCCCTACAGGTAATCTGTTTTAATCCACTTGGGCTTATTGTAGTTACACCGAACTACCGAGAGTCTGTCCAGCATCAGGAGGTTCTAGTCTGTCCTGCCTGGCAATCACACTAGAACAGTGTGACGTAGTTAAAGGGATCCACTTAAAATGAATTCCTCTTGTGACGTCATAACGGGTGAATTTTCTCCTCCTCTCACCACACAACACCCGAATACACTAAATAAAAGTGTATTTAGACGCGAGTGTAAACTCATCGTGTGTGTGTGTGTGTGTGGTCACTGATCCACATGTAACATGGCTGAACTTCCGTGTGCACAAAGGAGCAACCACGTGCTCCACGACGACCAAATCGAGCTCACAAAACCCTCAAAACGTCGCGATAATCAACACAAACACCAGGAGCTTTAACATTTGGGGATTAAAACGCGATACAGGAGTGAGAGGGGCGATTACAAGCGAATAATCCCAAATATTTAACGATCAGCATGAACTACACGACCATAATGGCAGTAAGGCATGCGGTCCGTTGGCCGCATCTCAAATCCCTCACTGGAATAGCGAAGTGCACTAGATAGTGAGGAACCTAATACACTGATGAGTGCGGGACTGTAGCGAGCACGGTGTGTAATAAGATCCGGCCCTAGACTACCGCATACCCATTGTTCTAATCGATTTCTAGCGTTACACAGAGACACGTAACAGCCAAACGAGTAAACAAGTCGCGGTTTGTTAAATATTACAGATATATTAGTAATTATGTGTGTATTATATCCAATAAACGATACAGTTAAAGCAAGAGCATCTTTAGGTACGCAGTAGTTATCATAGCCGGCTTAAAATGAACCCCGACCAAAAAGGTGTGGTCTTAAATGACCGCTATATAATATTAAATAAGAGGAACCAGACTCGTCTCTCACCTTGCTTGGTTTCGTTGACTCGTCTTGAATAAAATGCTACCAAATGAAGAATTGAAATCGTCTCCGCTGTGGTACAGAGGAGTTACAGAAGGACGGGAATGATGAGGGGCCGGTGAACACTTTATATAGTGCGGGAGGTTTGTGTATCCCTCCGCGCTCCGCCTGCAGTTCTGTGTACAACTCTAACAAATGTAACAAAAAGTGCAATCATTCTAATAACATAAATCCACAGTAATCAACTGTAATAACACACACAGCAGCATTCAGAAAGATTCGAATTCATTACTTTCATAATTCGTGTAAATAAAATTAAATCATCACATTTCTGTTACTGCACAATTCTGTTTCTGGATGTTTATTTTCTCTTCACTACAGTCGTTTATTTTGTCTTCTTTATGTATTTCTTGCTCTACTATCTGTCTGTCTGTCTATCTCTCTCTCTATCTATATAAATCTATCTATCTCTCTATCTGGATCTGTCTGACTGTCTGTATATATATATATATATTTCTCTCTGTGTGTGTGTGTGTGTGTGTGTTTTGGAAAATCGTTTCTACTTAACACAGTTTACAACATAAATAAAAGCCTGTTAGCAGCAAACAGTGTAAATGTCATATTTGTTATATAATAATAATAATAATAATAAAAGTAGTGGTAATAATAGGTTCATAGTTATAGATACTAATTCTTTTTCATTTATTAGTAAAATAACTAATAGTACCGGTTGTAATGCCTGTAATCATTAGATAAAATGAACCAGGCTGATAATTGAAACTTCTTCTGTAACGACTTTATTATAACCAAAAATAAACAGAAAAACAATATTTACTACTTCACTAGACATAAAAATCCGCCAAACTACATTCTTTATCGGAAGGATTATGGCAACAGTAGTGACTGTGATACGGTTCTTTCTAGCAGTTTCTACGGAAATCCCGCCCACACGTGACGTCTGCTGTCTGTCAAACGAATGGCGCGAGCGGGCGCTCCCTGAACAATGGCGGTTACTGCAACAGCCATTATCATGACAAACATAAAATAATTACAAACATTATTATCTTATAATTTATTGCCAACCGCCATTAAACACCACACGAAGAAGAAGAATTATTATCTTATAATAATAAATAGTATTGTTAATTATAATTTATTATGCTGAGGAGAATAATAACTATGTATGCTTAATAACAAAACTACTGTATTAATATTCATGTAATATTACAAACGTACTAACAGCTAAAACAATAAAAGTAACTGTGCTGTGGTTCATAGATTCGGTGTTATACCAGCCTGCCTGCAGTTGTTAAACTAACAGAGCTGCAGATTGACTTGATCTAGTGACTGCAAATAAAATTGTGATGTAACAGTGAAATGTATTCAGTACAAATTGTAGTTTTTGTAATAAAATGTTTTAATACAACAACGGTTGTTTATCAGAGCCTGGATTTGAACCCACAATCTTCTGGATGACAACTCAAAGCCCACTAGGCTGCGCTATCTTTAAATGTTTACATTTTCTGCTGTTAACAGACGCCTTGGAATAAAACGCCTGTCCAAAGTGACATTACATTTACTGTATGTGTGCAATTAAGGCTTAAGGGCCTCGCTCAAGGGCCGAACAACCACAACCTAGTGGTTAGTTTTGAACCAGCATCCTTTTGCCTTAACTACCTCTACAGCTTGATTTATAATATCATGGTAATAAATAAGTAATAATATAAAATAAGCACATTAACCTCATTAAGCAGGTTAAGAATGTTTGTACTGATTGAATATTAAAAGTTATATTGACGTGATAATAAATATTAAACAAAGTATGACCGTATAATGTATTTCTTAATTTAAAGTGTGTGTTTGTTAATAAATTGGTTAATAAAACCAATAAATCTTGTGTGATTGTGTGTGTGTTGTGGGCATTGACCACATCATATTAAAATAAAGATAATAATAATAATAATACATTTTATTTAATGGCGCCTTTCTTGACACTCAAGGTCACCTTACATAGTTTAAACAAAGAAAACACAAAGAGATAAAATAAAATAAAAC
>JAOUQU010000006.1:2810235-2826608 GCA_028566735.1 Ammoglanis amapaensis
TATAATTAATTATATAATTATTATTGTGACGTCACAAGTGTGTATCAAACTGGTCGCCCGCCGCATTAGTTGGTACCGCAAAAGTAGCCCGCAGCTTCAAAAAGGTTGGTGACCCCTGCTGTAAAGCGTGTTTTATAGTTTACTCTGCACACACCCACACTGATTTCTGAGAGCTGCTGACTGACACAATAATCACATAGGCCTATATTATGTTATACAACAGAACAGTGTAATAAGGTGTAGTAAACATGCCATGCATTGTTTATCACTTTTCTAGCCATCATCTTCTGTGATGTATTTTCACAGCATCCTATCCTCATGTTTGTTGAGTATGTGCCCAACTGATGCATCGTGGCTCACATAAACAGCTTCATTCTTTAAGTGTCCAAAAGATAGAAATCAAATCGGTTATGGTTACATAAATCCGTACTATAGGCTCTTTACTGAAACATGTCACAAAGCAGATATGTGCTAGTTTGATAGCACTGGAGGGTTCCGCGGAGGCAGAGGTGGAGACTGCGGTGGTGGATTCCGAGGTGGAAGGGGCATGGCTTCGATGGGAGAGGCAGGGGTGGACCTCCCATGGAGAATTGCTTTAGCAAGATATAAGCTTTTAATTATTTATTCACTGAAGGATTACAATTTAGATTCCAGGGCACCGTTATTATAAACACCAACTAAAGAATACATGACATGGAGAGTCACTCGAAGATTCAGTAAATAAACTGTTTTTACTACGTGTTACTATTTGTAAATTGCATACTATGTAGCATGTATATTACAATAAATATTTAATATATAAGAGGGTGTAATGAAAAAGCATAGGTACAGACACCAAGTATCGCTTAGTGTTTTTTTTTTTTAATCAACACTTTTTTAAACAAAGAACGAGTTGTACAGTAGGAGGGCTGATTATAAAACAAAACCAAAAAAGTTATTAGCTCATACCACAAGAAACATCTCGCACCAAACAGTACACTGTACAGCATGCACTGCATCTGAAACAACAATTCAGAACTAACAAACAAATGCAATGGCTGAACTAAATAATAGTCTACCAAAGTAACAATCGAAAACAACAATTTATATAAATATTGAAAAGCAAGTTTAAAATCTTTATAATAAACTTAGTATCTGGGAGATTTCAGTCACGATTCTCAGTATGGCCTCTCCCTTCTCTCTTGTCGATGATCTCCCCTGCAAAAAAGAATAATATTTTATATTAAGGTAAAGCAATGCCAGTGTGATCTCATTTCCTACCTACAAGTTCAGAATCTTTCAATACTCACTTCATGTCCATTTTTCCCGGAGGTCCCATTCCTCGCCCCCTTCTCCCCATGTCGTCCATGGGAGGTCCACCTCTGCCTCTCCCACCGAAGCCACCCCTGTCCATGCCCCTTCCACCTCGGAATCCACCACCGCGGTCTCCACCTCTGCCTCCGCGGAACCCTCCGGGGCCACCGGGACCGCCGCGTTCCATGCCCCGCCCACCACGCATTCCACCAGGGCCACCGCGTCCTCGCTCACCACCTGGTAATGACAGGTGCATGGTCTCATGGATGGTAATTCCTCATGACGAGAAATCGGGCAAGATGTCTCTTCTAATAATAAATACCTGGAGGGAATGGGGGCGGGATGAAGCCTTCAGGTTTGGGGGCCTTACACTGATTGCACTCCATGCGCCAGGCGAAGTTCTGGTTCCCACATCCGCTGTGAGATGAATAAAAAAAATGTTGTATAAGAACGTCAACATTTAGTAATGACTAAAAGTAAAGGCTCAGAATCGAGCGTTAATTTTACATGTGGGATCAGCAAATAGGAATTACATACTGCCTCAAACGCAAATCTTGAAAAAAGCTCTCCATGCTTAATTTATCTAAACAACATGTGTAAGTAAACAACAGACCAATAATACAAATCTAAACCCTGTTGGAACCGGTTCAAGTAAAAAAATGAAAGTACACATTTAAACTGAATTGTACTGTTCTTCATTAACACCATTTTCAACTGTAAATAAGGCACAAGGATGAGCTTAACTACTTGGCATGACACAAACTTAATTTGTATCATAAAACACCATTTATATTTTGGTTAAGTGTTTACAAGGATACTGCCGAGCCATGTTGGATATTTCCTACTTCAACAACTCCTCATCAAACGTACATGCATACATACATACATGTAAAGGAACTGAGGTGCTACAAAAAGTCACTTCTGCACTTTAGTACTAAACCTTTCCAAATACAGGTTTGCATCACCTGTAGGTGGTTCTGTGTACTGATCTAATACAATCTGCAGAAGTGGGTGCTGGGGGGGATCCTTACACATTAGGACAAGTCCAGTCTCCAGCCCGCTGTTGCAGATTTCCTCCAGTCGCAGCTGCCCGGCCCATCCCTCTTGGTGCACCTCGAGGCACAAAGCCCCCACGCTCCCCACCTCGACCCATACCACCACGCATCATCATCCCTAGAGATGAAAGAACTATTTTACACACATCTGTTGTTGACATGTTTCTGATTAGCTAGATTTTTCGTGGGGATGCGTACCTCCACGTCCCATCATGCCGCCACGGTCTCCTCTCATGAGCATTCCACCCCTCATCATCATTGGCTTCCGCCGGGCCATCGACACCTTCAGCTTCTTGCCCTGGAAGTCTTTACCTGCATTAATGTTTACAAAAAGTATAAAGGAAACAACTCAAAATTTATTAAGATTAAACATGTCTCCATGTCTAAGCATAACACACCATCAAACCACTGGACTGCAGATTTTGCAGATGGGGGTTCCTCATAGGACAACGTGGCATCACCTTTCGGTTTGCCAGAATCTTTATCCGTGTAAATGTTTATCGCTGGGAGGCCAGTGCGCTTATTCATCTGAGGAAAGAAAAAAAAAAACATGCCTTTCATGCCAGTCCCCCTTAAAAATCAGGGTACATTCACAGCAGACAAAACCAAACTGATGTGTTACTTGTATATTTATGAATTGATTAAACAAAGACTTTTAAAGAACCACAGATTAGACAAATTGTTTGGCATACACAATAAAAAAAGCACATAAACAGAGAAGAGCTTAAAGAACTGGGCTTGTGGTTGGAAGCGTGCTGGTTTGATTCAGAGAGTAAATAAGGTACCAATCCCCTAAAAGCTCCACAGGTGGCATGACTAGGGCTCCCCACCATGTCAGGCATGCGTGTTTACCGATGCCCACTAGCGTGTTAACTAGTGCGTGTGTGTTTGGGTTAAATGCAGATAAATAATTCCATTGTGTGAAAAAGCACGGAGGAAAAAAAATTTGAAATTCTCTAGGACTATAATAAGTCATTTGTTTGGTGCTTAATTTTACAACACTGTCAAGTCCCACCATGTCCAAAACATCCAAAAGAATGTGGGAAATACATTATTGACATCTAGCAGACATCCAAAACAGTTAACAATTGTGGACACACACATTGAAAGGAATTTAACTAGACGGGGGAGATTCAACCAGCAGCCTCTTTTACAATTATAATCCCAGTTACCTAAACCACCTAGCTACCACAGCCTAAATAAATTGCTTTTGCACTAGTGTATATATTTGTAAATATACTGTCTGTAGACTTATATATTGTGGATTGCTTTAAATCTGACAACTAAAAGTCTAACAGAGACCACCACCCAACATGCTCTATATTAAGTGGATGAGTTATATTTTATCCAAAAACAGTATCCTGCCATGCTATTCTTTGCAGAAGTGAAAAAAGACCATAGAGGAATGTCCTTCAAACCAACGACCAAAGTTCTCCAGATAATTCGACCTGATTTAATAACAATTACAGCCCACAGTACTCACCCTAATTACACCGCTCTCCTTAAAGAACTCGGCCACCTCCTCTAATGTGGCATTCTCTGTCAGGCCGGTGATGTAAATAGTGCTGTTCTCAGAGTCATCCTGCTCCTCAGGGCAGCCTTACAAAGTCAAAAACAAACGATTAATTTAAAAACCATTCAGAGGGTAATTTATTATGAATTGAAAAAGCGCAATGCATACTCACCAATTTCCAAATCTGGTCCTGAGGTCAAACATGAGTTCCACAGAGAGGAAGAGGAAAAATAAGGATATATTCAAGATTTAGGATTTAGATGCATGTATAACACTGCACACCTGACATCAACAGTGCACGCAGACAGGTTATAGATAAGTTCAGGTTATAAATATTCCAGGCACACTTCTTTGTGCATTTAAAAGTGTAAAAAAATTAAATTTTCATACCAGTTTATTTTATATGATGGGGAAAACCTCATCGATGTAACTTTTTTTTCCCTAAACCAAGTGTGCCATTAATATCAAACTCGCACACCCGAAACCGTTTTTAATGAACCCTCGACACTGTTTAAATCGAATCAATATTTAAACCCCTTTCAAAGCTTTTTTTTAGTTTCACAAAATCAAACCCAGCGTCACCATTAAATGATGCAAAAACGGTATGTAAATTCTTACAATTCTGGCCAACAGACTTGTGTCTTTTTGTGGCAAGACAAAAATACACTTTAAAAAAGTAACTCCCCTCAGTAATAACCAAACATCCAACATTAAAAATAGAAGCAATCGAAGTGTATGCTTTGGTAATACTCGTTCAAACTTACCACCAGGCTTACTGAAGCCACCTCTGTCTCCAGCGCTGCTGGGGGAATAAGCGAAGATATGAAGCAGAGTTTCCCTTTAAACAGCCACTTCAGTACCACATAATGGGGAAAATGATGGACATGTTGCCTAACCCCTTTCTGCCACCCCAAAAACCCATTATATACAATAAAATAAACACTTAATAAACAGGGGTGGTGGTAGTAATAACTAAAGACTGACTATTTACATGTTTGTGGCTGAACAACACGTTTTGTTACCAGAGGAGGAAATTTTCCACAAAAATGTTGCTTTTCAGATGCAGCCAAGCAATAATGCAAAATAAGTAAATAAATAAATAAAATGCAGCAGTTCTGTTACCATTGTTTTTTAGTACAGCTATTCTAAGACAATGGGTCACAAACCCTTATATATGTTGCACACAGCATAGCAGAGGCTTTGTGTTAAGGTTGATTTATACTTTTGGGTTCGACTTGACGCAAGAAAATGCAGCCAACCTGAACATTTCCATTTAGAGTTCTGCATTGAAATCATATGCACTGCAAGCTAATTCACCGGCACAACGCTAAAAGATGTCAAGGTTCCATTGTGTTTGTGATTACACTACAAAAAGATATTGAAGAACAAATATTGGCTCATAAATAAAACATTGTATATCAAGGCACAACCATATGCAGGCAAACGGACATACACCATTGTTTTGATGGCTATAGTGAACCACCTTCTGGTTTGGATTGCTTCTCTTTGCAGTATGCGTCAATTTGACACATTGTTAGAAAGTTTTGAAAAGTCAGAGCCTCAGCAGAGGGGGTTTACACCAATGCACTCAAATGACATGGCACTGTCAATTTGACGCAAGTATAAAACAGCCTTTACATCTAATCACAACCTGATCAGCATAATTTCCCTACTCTGTACGAACACAATCAACCATCCAGCGATGTTCGAATATCACTCAGTGGCACAACAGCCAATTGTTTATAAAGCCAAGATATATTATTGTGTATCCAGAATCTGCTGTACCACCTCACTGGCTGATCCAAGGAAATGTCATGCACCAGTGGTCATAGCAATGTAAGTTGCTTTAGATAAGTGTCTGCCAAATGCTGAAAATGTAAATGTAAAATTGCACCACAAACATTTCCCTTCCTCTATATTGTTTTTTTTATTGTCTGATGGCTGCATCTGAAACAAACTGCTTACAGAAATAAACTGGAACATGCATGGCTGATGTTCAAAATAAGCTTTGAGCCATAACACCACTGTTCTATCTTTTCACAGTAATATCCAAAAATTACACAAAAAGTCTATACACTAAAAATTTTATTCTAAATTATACATATAAAATATCCAAACTGTCTTTTATCGTATTTATTACCCCCAATAACCAAAGATTAACCACATTTTCTCTCCCTGCATTAGAGGAAGCCACCAACTCTGTCCCCATTTGAAAAGGCTGCTGGACCACACTGAACAGAGTGGTAGTGTAAATGTTTTGCTGTGTGTACATGCCTCTCACTTTGTTACCTGCAGCGTATAAATGTGACAAAGCATGTTAAAGAATCTCATTAACTTCAGTTCAGAAAAATGCAATTATCAATAAGTCAGGAAAAGTGTAATGGAGCAGGAAAATGGATGCAGTGCCCTCATACATCACCCACAAAAAGTAAATAAATTACACCCACCCCAACAGCATTTAGAAAATTCAAAACATGCAAATAATTTCATTTTGACTTGGTAAAACTTAGTAATGCAAATCGTGTCTATTGTTTTTACATGTTACGTTAACATGGAACTAATATATCAATTGCAAAAAAGGCAGTTATCACTGCATCCACTTTCAGATACCACCTTTTCATCTCCAACACTGGACCATCAGCGAGCCTTTGAGAAGAAATTAGAAAACATTTTGACCAGTATGGCAACATCAGTGCAAAGTTACATATGAATGGAATAAAGACTACATCTGTTTTGCTTTGAATTGGCTTGTTATTTCATTAAATTATTTGATTTACCAGACAGTTATCCCCGTCACATTGTTAATGAGTCGGATAAAAAAAAAAGATTCCCTATGTGCCAAAATCAGAATTGTATATTTCTCTCAATAACCTTTTAGATTCTAAATGTATTTTTGTGTATATATTTTTTAGTTTATAAACACTGTATTGTATTGGCCTGCACTTTTTGTTCTATGTTCCTACAAGAACATTGTTTCATTTCCATATGTACATTTATACAGCTAAAAAGACTCTTGATTCTTCCTTACTTTGATGTTCCAAATTGTTCAGAAAACTCACAACTCACATTAAAAATCTTTATAAACTCAAAATATACTGATTGTATTGGTTTTAGACGATCATAAACCAGAAACTCAAATAATATCACAAAGAGAAAAGCATATTTTCTCCCAGACAAGCTGCAACCACAAAACAGGGCTGAATGTCTGAGCTATTTCTCATCTACAAACAAGCAGCTATATAGTATTAGAACCATTATCTTAATCATTACACCACCACATGAAACATGATCATATTTCCAATACTTATTTGGAATTAGAATTAAGAAAATATAATCCGTTTATATCAAGTCCCAAAGCAGCAACATTTACATAAATTAGAAATTAATTAATTAAGAATTGACAATGTACGTAAAACGTTTCAACACAAGATGCTAAACATAATGAGTCTTTGGTTTATACTCGAACCAGTTTTTACAGCAAAACCACTCAACACCAATCCCATATTTAAAGTTTTTATAAAGCCATTGATTTTAATAGATCAAATGAATCCCAGAATGGTTTTAAACTCTTTAAATAAAAAATTCTAACTCCGATTTTAGGCAATTTGAAATTCAGAAAAACCGCCCATAGAATAAAATTGACCTTGTACTTTATTGAACCATGTATAAAGAACCCAACCCCCCCAAAAAAATTTTTTTTACCATGTGAACCCAAACACGTGAAACGTACATTTTAATACAATAGTTACTGATGGCAATAGTTACTGGTGTCTAAATTTCGATCAACTAGTTATTATAAGTGTAACCAGTGGATAAAAGAGTCAATTTAAGAAATATCAAGTTTAGCTTTCTTGAGCTAACAACAAAGTTACACTATTAATGTTTAATCTAATGATGACAATCAAAACTGCCAGTGAGCTTTATGAGCTTTTCTTTACTCAGAAATCAGGTGACTAGGCAACAATGACACAATTAAGATCTCAAACCCCTGAGAAAAAGCTAAATTGAACCAAGTTAAGTTTTATTATGAGAATTGTACAAGTACACAGAGTGTAGATTTGTTTAAATAAGTATAGTAATAAAGTACTATATTTAACCCCTTATAGCAGCCCAGAGCTTACAAACCCATATTAATATAGAGACTGATGTTTGAAAAGGCATTGAAATGTTTGAAAACATTTAAAATGTGCACAGTAAACCTTAAAGTATAGCCCTTTTTAATGCCTCTAGAGCAGCTTGAAAAACGCTCGAACATAACACCTTGTTACTTAACTCTGTTTAGTCTTTCAACAGATTTATGTACAGGTAATGTCTTGACCTCCACATTGAAGTAAATGAGCTTTTATGAGTGGTGGTTACCTTACACATTTTTAAAACCCTATCCTTTTGGGCATGTAGTTATGGGTTGTGAGCTCATTACATACTCAAATGTCTACAATACTGTCTGCTTTACACAGTATTAGCAAAAACATGCACGATATACATGGAGGTGCACACAGTTCTTAAAATAAAGAAAAACATGTATAAAATTTTTATTTATTTAATTATTATTTATTAATGTAATCAAGGGATGAAAGCAAGGCATATTTAATAACCATACTAGACACAGATGCTGTAATTCCATTCAACAACATTTAAAAATAATTTTCTACAAAGTAAATACAGTACAAATTTTTGTTTCTTTAATTGATAATGTTTTTAAAAATTTTAAAAAAACAACCACATTTTTTGATGCAATTCATTGATTTATTACGAAATAAATTCCATGTGTAGTTTTCCATTACAGCAAAACTACACATGGAATTTATTTAGTAATAAATCAATGAATTGCATCAAAAAAATGTGGTTGTATGGCAAAAATGAAGAATTTGTGAACTTCCATTAAAGGAAGATTTTAAAAACATTGTTTGTTACATTAATTAATTAAATGGACTTATTCTGGTATTGTTTTAAAATAAATTATTTTACCTGAAATGAAAGCTATTTGAACACTAATGTGGCTAGAATAAAAAAGCTGATGTAAGTACAGTTAACGACTCGTGTTTAATGTGACAACATTGACATGATATGTATTCGTAAATCTCTTTTAATGTATTGATTGGTCTCTTTTGGTCTATTTGAAGCATTCATTCAGAAAATAATTTAATGTTTAAGCAACTTTCAGAATTTAACTGATTTTCACTGCTGCAGTAGAACTGCCCTTTACATTTTGATGTTTAGATATCACTTATATACCAATAACAAACAACTCATAGAAATACAATTAAAATAGATCTAGCTACAATTAGAATCGGACCATGCGACACTTACCCCATGCCTCCTCGGTTCAATCCACCACGCATTCCTCTCATCATGCCCTGCTCGAAGCCCCCTCGGCCACGACTGCGGTTCTCCCCCCCTCCCATTCCACCACCAAAACCACCAGACTCTGGGTAGCTGCCGCTGCCCTGGTGGTCTGGTCTGTAGTTACCTGTCAGGGGAGAAGAAAACTAATTATCAAACCAATATCACTCAGTTCAACTGGTTTGAGCAGTTCTGTCTAATGATACTGACCGGGCGGTTTGTATTCACTGTGCCCATATGGACCTCCAGAGCCACCCTGCTGGCCATACTGACTGGCAGAAGACTGTCCATATGAACCAGATGGTGGTGGGTAGCTGGATGGTGGAGCTTGCTGTGAGGGTGGAGGCTGCTGCTGATATCCCCCTTGCTGATTGTAGGATCCCTGCTGGCCATATCCACCCTGCTGGCTCTGGTACCCGGCCTGCTGCTGTTGCTGTGGTGGCTGCTGGGAGTATGAGCTCTGGTCATAACCTGCAGCAGACTGCGCACCGGAGCTGAAACAGTGATATTACAATTCCCTTAATTTTCTTTCGGATCAATTAAAAATATAATCTATATATCAATTTTCATTGGGATCAAAACAATCTAATAAATGTACATCCATCCATCTACACAACACACACAAACACACACACACGAACAAAGACACACGAACAAACACACACACACACACACGGACACGGACACATACACACACGAACAAACACACACTCCCTGTTTGTTTCATGGTTCAACTTCAAAACATTTCCTGCAAAAAATATTTTTGCTGCATGCCGTTCTGTATCCCAGGTGCTGATTGGCACAGTAACCATGACATTAGCCTGTTCACCATCTCGCCTCATTTAGTTCACATCGGCATCTGACTGTTGTGAGTGCGTAGTTTTCATCTGCGGATTAGTTTATGGAATTTCAAAACTGAGAGACTGAATTTATTCAAGCCCTAAAATGCCACTAAATCATTCATAAGATTAAGTTTTTTGCCCTGTTGAAGGAAGAGAGAAGCTACACAACTGTTGGAGGTCATTTTGAGATCAACAAATCTATGTTATGTTATAGCGTACCTACTTCACAGAAATGCACCTATTGCGAGAGACTTTGTCTGGAACAAAACACCCATGACAAGTGAGGGAACACTGTGTGCATTTATAGTAATTTTTGTACCTTGGAGGTCCAGTAGAGGGAGCAGGTTGTTGCCCGTAACCAGTGTACGCAGACTGTGATCCGTAAGCAGTCTGGCTGCTGTACACAGACTGATTACTGCTGGAGGAGGCAGATGAAGCATCATAAGTGCTGCCACCGTATCCTTGCACAGGCTGGGTATAGCCCTGAGAAGCAGAAGGGGTGGCATTGTAGCCACCTACATAGACACAAAAAACATAAGTACATAATTGCCATTAACCAGCACTGGCAATGTAAGACACAGTAAATGTTGGGCATGTGACCTTAACTATAAGCTTACCACTGGCTGGTGGTGGTGGTTGTTGTTGTTGTTGTTGTTGTTGTTGTCCTCCATAAGAAGAGCTGTAAGGCTGCTGATTGTATCCTCCAGCTGAACTGCCACTTTGAGAGTATGAGGAATCAGCAGGCTGAGTGTAGGAGCCATAGCCCTGCTGCTGGCCATATGACTGCTACGCAAACATTAAAAATAGCCCTCTTTTATCAGCAAGAACCATTCAATTAAACATTAATTGATTCAAAAACATTATGCAAATGGAAAAGCTAGCCCATCAGGGTTAAGATTCTGTACTCCGATAATAAGGAAAGAAGATTAGAGTAAAAGGGCAGGCTGTGTAAAGATCTTGAAGTCTATTTTACTTGCACATTCAATCTAATGTTGCTGAATAAGAATAATTAGTAAGATACAAAGGTACGATAATTAGTAAGATACAAATCTGGGGCTTTATTAAGCACATATAATGGATTTCAGGAGCGCATGCCATGACCCTGCCCATGATAAAACAGCTGATTATTTAGAAATTATAATCTAGATTTATTTAATCATATAAATCTGATCATTTAAACACATGCCATTGTTGTGGGTCTTTAACACTGCTCCATCACATAGAGAAGAGATCTTAAAACTGTGTGGAACCCTAGTAGGTTGCCAAAGAATTACAGAGGAGGTGCCGATAGGAGGATAAAAAAAATATATGGATAATATTTTTCCACAATCCAATTCAGTGAAAATGCTTTATTTGATTTTTATAAAGATAAATGGCCAAGAATTCTTCTACTACACTGAAGTCTGAATAGACTTATAACCGGTGTGAATTGTAAATGGTGAATAGCAAAGCAGCAGCACATGATTGTCTAGCCAAAATCTGAGTGATTAAATAGCAAGGTGTGACTTACCTGTGTGCCCTGTCCATAGGACTGAGTGGTCTGACCAGAATAGGAGCCATACCTGAACAGAAACAATACTCAAATATAAATAAAAAGTCTTTTACAGATAGTTCAGCATTGTTAAGAAATTGTGTCTTGTTTAAACATCACATCTGCTGTATTGTTGAACATGGTGCACACAAAAACATCTTACCCCTGCTGGCCTGTAGCCGGTCCATAACTGCTGTAATCTGCTGTAATAAAATATATTTATTATTAAACATATCAAATCATAAACGTTTCAGTTAAACACAAAATTAACTTAAAAGATGCAACTATAAAACTTTATCTGCTTCCCCAATTTATAGCAGATAATTGTCCACCCTATTTATTCTGGTTTGAGTCAGACACTAAGTCAGTGTCTCCAAATAACAAAAAACATGCAAACACCACACAGAAAATACCCACACTGCACCAACTGGGTATCGAACCCAAAACCTCCTTGCTGTTGTGGTGCTATTAAAACTAAAATATTTGTATATCCAATAAATAAAATTTTATTCCAATAAAATAAATTTGTAAATCCAAATTTCAACACAAAAAACAAACTAGATTGTATGAAATTCATACAAATCATAAGAATATTGAGTTGTGTGTGTATATATATATATATATATATATATATATATATATATATATATATTTACACACGTGTGTATGTGTTAATTTATACATTTTATTAACAATTAACAAAACATGGTGAATTAATTAAACAGTGAAGACATGTCACATTTCACCACAGAGCAAACACACCTAGCTTGTTTTAGTCATAATTGTCATTCTTATCGTTTTATAACACATAATTATGTTCATAATTGTGTACTACGGTTGTAATGATTCCATGTTAGCGCACATGCTAACCACAGACTGCTTGCTTCATTGGCAATTAGTATTACAAGCTACATCCCAAATGACATCACACGTTGTACTAAGGCAGCATCAAACCACAGCCTTTAAAACACATTAATATTACACAGATTAAAAGCGAAGCCATTAGGGATTAAATCGGATTTTAAACAGTTAACAAGAACTGTTTTGTTTGTATAGGATGGACATCAAACTGCAACATAATTTATAAACATATATTACAAAAAGCTTCGCGTATGCACACTATGTAGGGAAACTACCAAGGAAAACAGAAGCAATCTGGACCTGATCCAGGCCTAATGCAGATAATGAATGAACCTGAAATCCGTTATGGCTACAATAAGCGTTTCTTTTCGGTTGTTTCTTTTTTAATTCACTACCCAGATGACTTGGATTTAACCCTAATTAAAACATACTTAAGAAAAGAGTTACATAGTTTTTTCACGAAGAATTTACATTATACAAAACCACAACTCACCCGGTGTTGACGCCATTTCGTGCTATTAACGTTTTTCTGTTTCAGACGAAGCTACTGCGCAAGCGTTAAAAAGCCGCTACCATTTCAGACCATCCACATAGAGTAGAAATCGCTCAGCGCTATCTAAAATAATGTTTTATTTACCCAGATAAAGTGTACTTACTATGGTATTTATGTATTTAGAATTAACATTTTACATTTCAATAATCGTGCATAAAATGTGAGCATTTAAATGGCTGATATGGATTAATCCGTAAACGCGTCACTAGTCCCTGGCTTCAAAAGATGTTAGTTTCACGCAAAACAGTTCTATAAAGTCACAATATTTCTTTTTTACATTAAAAATGTTGAGCAAATTATGTAATATAAATATTAAACATTACATTGTGTAAGCTTTGTTTATCGTTAACCTAATATTTAAACTTAAGATGCACAAGAAATGATCATTTAGAATTAAATCTTGAATCTTTATTTTACTACAAACATTTTAAACTAAAACAGAAATCATGACGAGCTTAGAAGCATTAAAATAGGCACTATTATACTGACTTATAGATAATAGACTTATATATATATATACTTAATAATTATTGACTGGTAAACTAAAACATTGTGCAATACTTTGTCCAAGTGCAATCTTTTGTAACAATTTATTATTTGTTTTATTATTGTAAGGTTTTTTGCTGTACTGTCACTTTGCTCTTGCAACAAGTCAAATTTCCCCACTGTGGGACTAATAAATAATAAAGGATTATCTTATCTTAATAACACATATAGACTTAATAATTAATGCCTAAATTCTATTTTAGTGCAATCATTTTGTCATATAGTATAGTTATATCATTATTTAACACGCTGTCTACTGAATATATTTTGTATCTTAATATATAAGTTGTATTTTAATCTTGTCTAATGTTTAATTTAAATGTATTTAAAACTTTAACAAATATTGTTATTGTAATTTTAGCTTTTATAATAGTGCATATTTTGTATAGTGCACTCTCATTCAGTTGTACACTCCTAATGAACTTCAATATGATGACAATCAATATGACATAATTTAATATACATATAAAACATAAAACAAAATAAAATAGGAATTGTTTTTTGCTTTCGTCAGCCAAGCCCAGTTGCATTAATAAGATTGATTCACTATTATAAAATGTTCGAATCATCTTAAATACAAACATATTTGCATTAATAATGAATTATAAGCAGACAAAGTTTTTGTAAATGTTCTTTTAATGCTGATTATTAAATAGGACATGAAAAATGAAATGAAATCTGTAATGAAATTTATATGAAATTACTTTCATGTCCAAAGCAATCCTGTCTAAATGCAAATAAATATAATAGTAGTCAGCAGTACTGACTGCTTCAGCCTGATCACAGTAGGTCTGACTAAAAAGGCTTGTATATAACTAAAGTTATTATAAATAACTAGCCACCAGGACTGAGATCCATTTATCAAACTCAGCCGTGGCTGGTGGGACATATTCGGACTGTCCAGATACATCTGCCTAAACATACAAGCAGCCATAAGCAAAAAAAATGGTTGGCACAAATTTTGTTTTCCGTGTTTGATTCACTGTACATTACAAATACTTTGGACAGGAATTTTTGAGTTTCCTTGACTTCTGAGGTGCAAGTCCAAACGTACAAGCTTCAAATCCACAGCTGTCCGATGTACTCCAAGTTCATGTGTGACATAAAAAACTTGAAAAAGACTTGATGGCACTTCGGAGGTCTGATTTGATATGATGGAAATTAATGAAGGTTAAATCTTAGCTCAACATTGCAGTACTGTTCGTATGCTGTATGGCCAAAAGTATTTTGATGCCTTACTGTGATCCAGTTGAAATTTCAGCTAGATTTTTCTGAGTAGCAAACAAACAACATCTGTGTAGATTTGTGCTCATTCAGTCAAAATATGTATATATAAATATAAAACAGTATTTATATTTTTATAATATTTTGGCTGGGTGTTGATAGTGATGTTCCTGTTCGTTCTAGAGCTGTTGTGTAGGTCTGAAATCACTCTTGCAAGAATTAAGTAATTTGTACTTTGGAGCAGTCGAAGCAGAAAGTCCATCAATAAAAGTGAGTTTTGAGGGTCCAGCTGGGTCTAGGTTTCCCAATAGTCATAGTAACCCTTCCTGTTCGAACACAGAAGGCAGGAGGGAAAAGTCAAACGGGGCAAATTTAACACCGGTGCCACTGTAGAATTTGTTCTGAAATTCCACCCTGAAAGAGAAAGAAGATGGTATGTAAATGTTATACCATAAATGTTCCAACTGAACTGTTATAATTCTTAGTAATAATACCAGAAGAGCCCTGAGTCAAGCCACTCTGCTACTAAGTCACCACTGTTGGGCACTAAGAGCAATTGCCTGTTTTGTATTCAGAATTGTATTTCAGTGTGTGTGTGTCGGTGTGTGTGTGTACCAGTGCAGACGCAGTGCGTGCAGGAATGCAGACAGGCCCTCCATAAGCAGCAGGATGGAGATGGTGAGCAAAGCAAAGAGACCGAATATAGGAGTGAGAAGCATTACACCCAGACGGGAACTCATCTTCAGAGCAACACGCAGGACCATTGCCCATAACACCTCAGAGAGCTCTGTCACACACACACGCACACACAAACAATATCAATACAAACACACACACACATAATGAATATCAATACGTACACAGACACAAACTCAACAATACAACACACACACATAAAGAATATCAATACAACACACACACACGGTCAATAATAATAAACTCATTCAACACCAATTCAACACTAATACTGTATTTACAGCATGTATTTAAAAGTATATGGACACATTACACATTTTTTTGTTAGCTGGTTTACAGGTCACCACGGCAAAAGGTTGGCACAGTTTTTATAATGAATGCCCCTGCTGACACAACCCTCCTGATTAATAGGGGTTAGGCACTGTTTTGTACATTCTATTTACTAGGAACCAATAAAATTAATCAGTGTCTCTGCTTAATAACTTCAGTGCATATTTTTAAACTGTGGAAGAGAAAACTGGAGCACTCAGAGGAGACTGATATAGACAGTGAGAACATGCAAAATCCATGCAAAAAAAAACCATGAGTTGGGGATCAAACCCAGGACCTTTTAGCTGCTGCTACCCACTGAGCCATCATGCCACCCCATTATGTAACTATATTATTACTCATGAAAAATATGCTTTAATTCTAATAAATTACATTTTGCTTCTAACTTTGGTGTAAAAATGACGACCTCTAGTAATTACGACCTCTGCTGGCTGGTCGATGGTGCTACACAAAGTATGAGTGAGAATCTGAGAATACAGATCTCTGTATAAGCCCACCTTGTTGCCCAAGTACAGTGGAACCCCGGTTAACGACCACAATCCGTTCCGAAAGGTCGGTCGTTATCGGAAATGTTCACTATCCGAAA
>JAOUQU010000006.1:2829104-2841151 GCA_028566735.1 Ammoglanis amapaensis
CTTATACGTGTGTCAAATACAGAAATAGACCCCGTAATTCAGACTGCGCCCTATAATACGGTGCGTGTTATGGTCCAAAAAATACGGTACCTAAATGATTCATTTAAGCAGTGGGGACTGGCACTTTTTATGTTGCCTGGTTAATGGCACTTCATAAAGCTGGCAGGTAACAGAATTTACAACAAATTGATTAATGTGAAAATTTGCAAGATTACTTTTGGCCGTGGACAACAATACTATTCCTCTTTCTCTGTGCCACCCAAAACTGTTCAAATGGAGTCCCCTAAGGCTGTCAAACAGCCTGAACATGTTGCCCTTTGTTTGGAGGTTTTGTTTTTGACTTTTTTGCTGTGGTGACCTGGTTACCCCAGGCGACAGACAATGTGACACTCCCATGCTCCTGTACAGCACATTTTGTTTTATGGCAACAAATGTCAAAGAAAGATCTTAAACATGCCGCAAGGATTAAAAACAGAATGAATTCAATATAGAACTCCCATACCTGACATCATTTCCACCGTGAGCGAATGAGCCAAAGCAAGCGGTAAGGATTTGCAAAAACTGGAAGAGGATGGAGACCTCGGGTTTATCTGCCTCGGCTTTGTCCTCCTCCAGCGAGCTGTGGCTGCTCCCCCGGTCCTCCTCCACTACCTCCAGGGTGACCTCCGTGTCAGCCGCGCTGTCAGGTGCTCCATTCTCGGCCACAGCGTTGCAGTAGCTGGTGTAACTGTCCATCCTAATCCTCTTGCGTTCCTGCACCTTGTCCTTGTCTCCGTCCTCGCAGGCGCGGAAGTCCGACTCCTTGGGTTTGAACTCGCCGTGGAGGCCGATGATTGCCATGGTGTAGGAGGTGTAGCTATTGTTGCGGCGCATGGGTCGATCACCACCCTCGCCCATGCAATCGCCCACCTTGGCCAGATGCAACTTGTGCAGCAGATCCTTGTATAGACCAGAGTCCTTATGGACCGTGTGGTACTGGCTGTAGCCATTGCTGGGAACATGTGTTGGGCCGTTGTTGAACTGGACGTGGGCAGCTTTCGGAGCTGAATGCACAAATAAATTTAAAAAATATTTTTGTCACAACTCAAATGGGATTGAACTTGTTATATTATTGAGAGTTTAAAGCCATCACACTGACCGCTTCCATTGCTGGTCTCATCCTTCGATTCGGCCTCGTCAGCATCCCCAATGTCAAAAGTCACCCTGCGTTCTTCGAACGGAGGCGCTGATGTCTGGGTTTGTGTGGTCACCTCAGCTGCTGGTTTGATGATTGGGCAGTGTGGCTCGGACATCTCCCTTTTCTCCATTAGGGGGCTTTCAGAAGGGCTGGATGACTTAATCTCGCCTAAAGAAAGAAAAAAGAAGGGGAGAGAGTGAGTGAGAGAGAGAGAGAGAGCTTATTACTAAACATTCCTGTCCAGACATGCGACATGTACAGAAACAAGGGACGATGAGATAACTAGGCTTGTACACATTTAACTACACAGGTTACATTTCAGATAAACCATGAAAGTTTGGGTGGGTCAAAGCCTTACTGCGACAAGCTGAAATCTTTTCCATTTTTACACTATGTGGCCAAAAGTACTTAGCCACGTTACCATGAGCTTACGACCTTACGCTCTGAGGTTAAATATGCAATTGAGAGGCAATGACCAGGGATGGTCATCCAATGGTGGGATTAATATGGCAGCAATCCGATTAGAGACAATTGAAGCTATGTGGTTAAAATATTTTACTAGTTTAGAATTGACTTATAAAACCTGTTAGGGATTACTCAAAGTAAAACTTGGCCATTCAAACATAAGGCAGTGACAGCCTGGTTAAAGTACTGGGCTCGAAATCAGAAAGTAATCGGTTCAAGCCACACCACCAAGTTGCCACTGTTGAGCCCCTTACAAAGACCTGCAACTCTCAGTTGCCCAAAATGTTCCATTGTATTTATGTCACTCTAAACAACAGCGTCTGCTAAATACTGAAAATGTAAGAACATGTATTGGTGTCACAATACATTTGACCACACATGCAATGCATTTCCTCTCTAAATATTTGAAGTCCCTCAGACCAGCTGAGCTTTACTCGAGTTTAGTCTTATGCACCATGACGCTCAGACCTGTTCCCCTGTTAGTTAAAACCTGGCAAGCTAAAGAAATCCTGTGCACTGAAATAACATTTACAGCGTTGGTTGGATCTCTTTGACCTAGTTACATGGTTTGACCACCTGAGACAGATTGTCCAAATAGATAAACCAGCGTCACAATGTAACGTGGCTCAGCAACCTACGAGTCACGTGGACATTTTTACATACTGCGTCCACAGTTGTCCTACCGTATGTAAATTATTCAATCTGGTCACGTAACCCAGCTCATAGAACATTTTATTATCTAGTCCATTTACATTAATTAAAAACAATATTTTCTCATAATTCTCTTTTACATAACCAACTCAATTAATGGATAGCCCAATTACATTATTTAGCATTAATAGAACTTTTTTAAAGGTTATTTTGACCTGGAAAATAAAAGGAGGGTTGACTTATTTGCATAAAAATTTAAAATAAATAGAATTAGTTTTCAATTCCAAGTAACTTGTGTGTTTCTTCACAAATACTTTGCTTACTTTGAATAAATCAACCAAAAATTAAGGGCACACTTAAAGAATTAAAAAACTTTAAAATACTTACGTGCAATCTTTTTTTTGAGACAGGGGCAAACGGCAAACCAGACGACCATCCAGGTGAGGATGCCAAACCCAATTGAGATGAGAAGAACTCCCCACCAGGGCAGTTTATCAAATCCCAGCACTGTAAATTCAGCATCCATGGCAGCGCAGGGACAAAGAGAGGGAAATGGACACAAACCGAGGTGGGGAAAAAGAGGAAAAGTGGTTTTGAGACAAAGGCAGCATGTGCTACCAATACAGAAGAACAGCATTGAGCTTGACCAGTTAGTGGCTGTAAATTAGAAAATTGTCACCACAAAAATGTCATCTGATGGAAATTTAGGCCATATGAGGATACAATAGGAACATCAGAACTATTGACCGTAATAACAGTACCATCCGCGACTGAGTGCTAAATGCGACAGGTCAGTATGAAATGATATTTGTGCAACGTCCAAGGTGACAGGAAACTGTGAAGGGGAGTGAAATGACGGAGCAGCAACGGCCTGTGTAAGTGATTGCCGCTAGTGATACAAATCAAGGACGTATACAAAAAAACGGACAAAAAGACAGGACAATGTATGATTAACTGAATTCCTCCCTCTTTAATCTCTAAGCCTAATCACTTGTGGAATAAACAAATTCTAAAGCTGTAAGGCAGTCTGGGGAAAATGCAGCGAGCACGTGGATATGATTAGATATTGATAAATGATTACTTATATGCCGAATGCCAGACACAAACCGCCCTATTTATCAGAGCTTGTGGGCGTAACTACAATGCACCAATTGTGCATTCTAGTGACTAAGTCTCCAATAAACCTGATGTTTTTGGACAATGTTTCTACCTCCCAGTGTGTGAATGGAACCCAGGACTTTCTAAATGTAAACCAGTCGTGCCAGCGACCAGAGAACTTCACATCAAATTATATTTTAAAGTAAAAAAAGGTCATTTATGGCTGTGAATTTTGTGGTGTATGAAACACTAATGCATTGTTTTAATAAGTTCAGAACAGTTAGTTTTTAAAGCCTTACACATTAAGACTGCTCAGATCACACAGAGCCACATCAACAGAAATTATGAATGCTCTTTAATAATTGGAAGTCGCAAAAGCCATTGACGAAATTGAAAGTGGAAAATAGGACCGTGCCAAGACTGCAGGGAGGGTGGAGAACTACCGAGAGGAATGCTGGCACAGTATAGACCAAATAAGTCTCCCACTGGGGCCGTGGTCAAACTACCGCAATGTGTTGACTGAGAATACTGCAGCACAGCGACGACGAGGCACGAAAGCTAGGCAGATAACCGTGGGTTGAGAAAGGACGAGGTGCAGGAATGTATCTAGACAGGAGCGGTCACGGGGAGTACTGCGCTGACTCACAGGCTCCTGCACCACGTTGCCGCAGCACGTCTTGTATTCACGACGACTCCCACAAGTACGACAACCTTTTGGTGTGTTTTGAATACAGAGGAGACAGGAAGCACTTTCTTTCCCAAATCGTGACTCAGTGAAAAAAGGAGTTTGGATAAGGTAAACTTAAAACAAAGACCACCTAGACACTGAACACAGCCTCAGTTATCCATGTGTGACAAAAAACAGGGTGTGGAAGTTCACTGTGGGTTTAGAATAAACGGTGGTATGCTGTTTAGTGTGAGTCAACAGTTCCCAAAACAAGGAGCGGGAACCACAACCACTGCGTAGGACGGACGGGTAAATGTAAATGCCACTTTCTCCGCACTGAATGCCTCACTAAAACCCCTCCTGCTCAACCACGGCTTATAGTGCGCTGTAACGAGTTGTTTTCAGACACTAAAACGCTGTTCATTATTGCCACAACTGTCTGATGACTATTTATGATCCAGTGTGGGAGAAAAGGCTATTCTCAACTGGTAAACAAAAGTTTGTTACGCCAAAAAACTCCAAAGAAAATGTGAATCACACAGAGAAACAGGTGAAACGATAACTTTCTAACATTGGCTATAAAAAACAGAAAGCTATAAACTATTTATCACAGACCAATAGATTTTTATCAGTCATGTGATCCCATATCAAATCACACAGTGATATTTGAGCCACTGCTTCACTGATAAAGAGCTGTAAACTAGTTATAGATAAAATATTACACTTGAAGATTTCCCTTAACCTGATTCCACACCAAACTCCAGGGAAGAAACACAAAATATGAGAATGTTTTTCGTGTATATATAGGCTTTAAGAACGTGCAACACTGGTCAACATGCTATGCAATAGAGTCAAAAGTTGTTTTTAGTTTATTTTAAAACATGTGATCAGCCCTCATACCAACTGTCAGGTCTGTCTGTGCAACCACACCCACTGCCAACAGCTGTCACTATAACCTGACTGTGCCTGAAGATCCATATAAACAGGATTTGATGATTCTACAAGGCTTGGTGTGCCTAATAGCCAGCAAAGCCCTAACAGCAACCCTACTGAATTGTTAATTTAAAAGGGACATTAAAAGCAAGTCAAAGCAAATTTTTAAAGATATAGAAAAGAATAGTCGACTTTATATGAACAGTACTAATGAGTTTGATGACAAGAAGTACCTCGTGTCTACACGTAGTCTGGCCATTTAGTAAAGCTTGAGGTCATGTTGATCTTGCTAATCCAATTTGGCTTGTATAATCGATTCTCCCTCAGATTAGATAACTGAATTGTTATTTTTTTAAAACTGTAGTAGTGGATGGTACAAATGTAAATTGTTTCCGCATAAAATACAGCAATGAGGCTTTAAGAGTCAGACGAGCCCGTTTTCAGTAAAAGTATACGCCAAAATATTTATATACAAGAGAAAATACTTATTTATAGATTTGGTTTGGAAAACAGAAGTGTTACAATACCCGGAGTTTATATATGAATGTAGTTTCTGTTTTTTAACCTCCCACAATGTCAATTCAATCATGGTAGTCCAGAACCAGCTTATGAAGTTCCATAAATCGTACAACATTACTGATTTAAGTCCAATAGTCAGTTTTCCAGCTCACGTTAGCAATTACGCAACACTAGACTTCAAGGTCACCAACCTCATGGCCAGCATGTGTGTACCCACTTTACTACTCTGAATTACAAAAGTCAATATGACCAAAAAAGATCATAATTCTGAAGCCAGACCTTGAAAAGTAAATCCTAAAAAGGACAAGCTGATTTTAGTTTGATGCAAATGTGATCATGCAAATAGAGCCCAACCAAGCTGAGCGCATGAATCAAGAATGATTTAGCAGAATTTCTGGTATCAAAATGACATCGAAAGTGAGCCAGAGGGGGATGAGGGGACAAATTGTGTAAAAACAGGATGAATGTTTTGAAATATATTATAATTATGCAAATAACAGAACAAAATATAATATTTGCATTGCTATTTAATCAGATGGTGGCAAAGTTGGTAAAATGGTCACACAGGGTTGTGCATTCCCAGGTGGAACGCTGTGGGGGTCCATGTATCCAAAATCTGAGCTATCTCCTCTGGGAGCTCCCGTCCTCCAACAATCCAAAAACATGCAATCAGGATAATTCAGAACACTGAATTGCCCTATCGGTTTCTAGCCTGTATGATGCATAAACTAGGGAATTATAGTGCCAGTCCAAGATAAAAAGGGGAAATTGTGTCAGCGACATAAGTCTAAAATGCAAAAAATATATATAGATCAAGATCCGCTGCCACAGGAGCAGGCATGTTTTCCCAAGAACTTTTATTAGAATTATTACCTAGAATTAGCTCTTTTTTTAACTGTATACATTTTTTAAGCTCCACCAAAAATACCAATTCAAGCTCAATGACAGCAGCCAGATACTGACTCCCGAGACACATGAATTTACGTAACAAGCTGCCTGACTGTTATTTGCTTTGAACTGCTGGAACATTGTTTACTCCCAAGCCTGAAGGCCCACAGCGAGAATGTTTTTCTTTAGTAAGGTAACTTTAAATGTGCTTTTAATAATCAGTTTTTTTTTCTATATTGTTGGCGCTACAATACCAGTTTAGCATTTAAATGATCGTTAAAATTCTGAACATACCCTTGAGTGTTTGTTTCTGCTTTAGCTTTTGGGATACTTGGCTCCCAAATGTCTAAACATCAAAGAATGTACAACCATTATACATGACTGAAATTCAAGTTTCTGTCGATATAAAGAAATATGGCCAATCATGTACTACTAGAATTATTTACTATATAAATATTTTTATAAGGATTCCATCAAGCACAGATGTGCATAATAAAACCAGGTTGACGTTGTTTTGAAATCAATAAGGGAAGGCCATAGAGTACAGAATGTGTCAGAAAGTAGATCAGGGAATTGATGACATCAGAAGCTCTACTCTACTGCCCCAGAGACTAATCCTGAAGCAAATCCATTCAATAATCTGGTGCTGATGAACATGGATACTGGGGTCGAGAGAATAGAAAGATTTGGATCTAAAAAGGAGAACCTATTGTAAAGTACCATCATGTTTTTCTACTCCTACTATGTTAATACTGTTAACATTATTCTTCTTTATGCTCAATTTCTGGACAAATGCCTCCGTTTGATAAACAGGATCCATGAATTCCCACGCACTTAGTCCGCTCAACCCTCCCAGCAGACGCAGTGGCTAACTACTGTATGCTGCAGGCACTACCAATTGTGCTCACTAAGCAAACCATAGAATAGAATATATTTACCATTTATATCTTACACCACTTTTTAAAATGCACCTCTTCTCTAGTGCCTCCGAGACCAATCCTGAAGCAAATCCTGATCTCTGAAGCAAATGACAGATGAGAAGCTGCTGGCTTCTAATCAACATGCTAAATCTGCATTTAAAATGCTGCTTCCTTAAAACCGATGACTAATATTTTAAATATCAAACATCATATACATTACATAAATTTTGCAATTATACTGTACTTGCTAGTTCTCAATGAGACGGATGTAAAGCAGTTACAATATTAATGTGATTATTGATTTGTTGACCACATGAATCATTTGGTACACTGTGTTTTGTTCAGTGCTGCCGCTTTAGGAGGGCCTGGTTGGGGGTGAAATTCTATATGCTGGGAGAAAGGCGCACCTATCTGTGCCTATTGAGAGCACACATGGTACACACGTACACACACCCATGTGTGTATCCCCTCAAACTCTGGCCTGAAGCCTTTGGCCCAGGCCAGCTGGATTCTTGCATTGCAGAGTCCTGTAGGTATAAGAAAACAAACAGTAGCAAAAAATTGCTTGTTTAATTGGGTTCCGGGTGTCAATTTGAAATGGCAAAACAAAAATTAGGATAGCACTGCTTAAATGTTGTTTGATGGGGGATTACTCCCGATTTTCAGCTATTTTTCGTTCTTATTCATATTGGAGACAGGAAATCCTGAAGGGACGCGTCAAGAATACAAAAACAAAAATTGCATGCACATCAAGTTTCATCAACTTTACAAAGAGAACGTTTATGCAAACAGTAGAGGGATAAATACTCACTCGGTGCGCCTGTATACATGATGGAAAACAGGTTGATTCCCATAGTGACAGCGTAGAAGACAGGGAGAGCTTTAAGTCCGTTGGGAACCGGGTCTTTCTGCAAATTCAAAACAAAAGCAGCTTAGACACCCAAGACTTCCCATAATGAGAGTGCAGACATTAGGTCTGAGCATACAAAAGCACAGAGGAATAATCAGCGCATTAGAGGCTCTATTCTCCCATGACATGAGCTGCTACCTCTTCGCTAAAACGATTTTGTTGTGATGCCTCAGTCATTATGCTAATAATGCGAACAGCCAACATGACTCATGGAAATAAATAAACAGGAGACCTAAGGCTTCCTGATCTCACCTTTTGCAGGATAAACATACGGACAAAGTAGAACAGAATGGCAGACATCAGTCCAGAAAGAAGCGGAGAAAGGAACCAAGATGCCACTAGTAAAAGAAAAAAAGAAACAGTGCATAATTGCAGTCCAGGGTAACATATTCGAGGCGTCATGATTTATAATCATGTGTGAAATAATGGACAATCACACAACTCACCAATTCTTAGCAGCTGAAGCCAGCGCACTCCCTTTTGACTGTTAGCCACTAACGAATAGCCGATTGTGGCTCCCACAATGCAGTGAGTGCCAGAAATGGGAAGTTTGAGAAAAGAAGCCACCAACTGCCATACAGCAGAACCTGAAGAAAAACCAGCACACAAATGAATCGAAAAACTTCTACCAAATATCAATCTATGTGACAGCCAGGACTACAAACGCTTACACTGTGGAACACATGTGTGGGCCTGCATAATTCATCATTATTTAATCACGATTGCAATTTTGGATGCCTCAAACATTTATATCTAGAGTCTAGATTACAGATATACTTAATTCAAAAACCACATGGTACATTTAAAAACCTTTAGTATCAAACTAAACCCATTAAGTATTAATAATTTCTATACAAATACCCAATAGAACGATCACTACTGTTCCCATAACTCATCAGTAAAGTCTGTCAAAATTCATCAGTTTGTCTTTAATGACTGAAACAGGACTTCCCCCATTTTCTACCAAATACAAATCATCACAGACGTGGAGAGAAAAGGAAGGAAGGAATGAAGGATGGTTGGATAGGCAGACAGACAGACAGAGACAACCAGACAGATAGATAGTCAATATTTAGCAGCACACCCACCTCCAGAGTTAAAGCACAAACACCACAACCAGATATAAAACGCCTAACTATTGCGTCAATTTCCAGTAAATATCCAAAGACCCAGAGTTAACTGTAACTGTACCATTAACCAACTGGGTATCTACAAAGACATAAATGGCTAATATAGTGCGTTGCCGACAACCTAGCTAGTCAGTGATAGTCACAAACCTTGATCAACCTTTAGATAAAGATCCACTGTGTATCCTTTATAAAAAATAACCTGGTAGCTTAAAGTGAGAAATTGAAACTGGTTATTAAATACTCCGTAAAAGCCTCACTGCTTACGTTTGATCATACGATCAGATTCCTTTTCAGGTTTTTACTGGGTGATCTAGAATCACAGAATGATTACTAAATTTATTTGAAGAGAAAAAAACTGAGAAGCACTCACCAAACATGGAGCTTATCGATCCAGCCATGAGGATGTGCTGGGTCTCGTTGTACACGTTGACGTCTATGATTCCTTTACGTATCGTCTCACTAACTTTGGCCCCCAAAAGCACTGAGCCCAGAGTCTCAAACACAGTAGCCAGAATGCAAGCGACTTTAAGAGTGACCACACCCGAGCCAACAGCTGTACCAAAGGAGTTTGCTACATCGTTAGCGCCTACGGAAAAGGCCAGGATGAAAGCTATAATGAAGCCGACAATCAAGAGCCACAGGTACTCGGTCATCGGTCCTGGAGCAACACTGCTTACTGAGATAATTGAAGCCACAGTTGTCAACACCATTGTGGATTTTTTTTTGGTTTCAAGTGGTTTCACAATCTGACTGCAACAGCGCCGGATGAAGTGAGCCCTTATTTAAAGCAGCACACTAGAAATTTTTAAATAAATGAGGTACTAATGTTGAACTTTTTTTTTAATCCCCAAACCTGCCTACCTTCACCCTCGGCTAATACAGCAATTTGGTACAATCCAGACACCGAAGAGAGGATCTGCACTGCTGTGTTGTAAACTGATGTGTAATGCTGAGGGAGAGGGTGGAGTAAGGGGGCTATTGCTATCCTCTGAACAGACTAGTGCTGCTACAATGCGTTTTGGTTTGGCCGATCAGGCAGACAGAACGGACATCCATTGTGCAACGGACAGGACGGGTAAATGGAAGCTCATTCCTGAAAGAGAATAACACAGAAGGATCCTCATGTTATACAATGTATCCACTGTAAACATGTCGATATGAAATGTCGTTAAAATAAATCTTTAAACTTTACATGTACATGAAAAGTACTTTGTACAAATTTTGTATTTTGAATGCCATTTGTATTTTAAAATGCCATTTCAACAGTTAGACAGATTGGCATCACTAGACAGGCTGAATAAATACATTATATGACTAAATAATACCTTCCTTCATTCCAGGCATGATATTATTCATCCATATCTAACTAGACTAACTATTGAAGCACCCGGAGGTAACCCATGCATACACAGGGAAAAGACACAAATTCTACTCAGAAAAATTCTGTTCCAAAGCAGCAAAACTAGAAGTCAGAGAGAACTGTCTGAGAAATGTAGGGGGACGTCAAAACCAGTCTTTATGGGAAAATAGTTAACACTTTCAAACAGCATCCTATAAAAAAAGAAATACAAAGTTGTAAAAATCTAACATCAGAGACCTACAGAACACGCCCACCCTCCTTTTAAACTCTAAATCACATACTAAATTTTAAGAGGCTCATTTAGGAAACCATTTTCAGCTGAATTCAGTCAAAACACTGTGTAGACTAAGCAAACCAAAAAGCCGTAGAAGTGAAAAAAGGCAACACATGGCGAGTGTGCGTCACACCCAGTGCAGACCCAATGCAAACTCAGTGATCCAGCCTGAACACCCAGGAAAGAAAAGACCTTAAATGTGTTGGAGACTAATCACATGACTAGGGAGAACATTTTCCACACTACCAATTCTGCTCACTATTCAAAACACACCTGCTGCTGAAAGGTGCAGTAAACATCACTAATAAACTTCAAAGTCATTCCTATGTAAACAACAAGCTTCTCCTTAAAAACAGGATCGAAATACCTGGTAAAGCCATTAAAACAGAAAATGTGTCATTTCCTCATGGCACTTACTTTTTACCTGTTATTTACTCAACTGCTGTCTCTTGGTTATACTTCACAAGGTCCGAAACAATAGTTGCACCAGAAGAGCAGGCGACAGCCAGCCCGTTAATAATTGTCAATATGGTAACTTGAGAGAGAACAACGACAGCTCAGCCATAATTCAAGTTCAGAAGTTGTTTTCTATGATCACATGAATGCACCATACTAAAATAGAGTGAACATAACATGAACTAAATACAATAGGATACCCCTGTTCGTTCATTTAGAAAGTTTTACTTTTAACCCCATTTCATCATAATCTGGGTTGTATTATGCTTTCCCCGGAATGATACAGGCATTATCATCTTGTAGCACTGTTGGGGATCACATCTTTGGAATCTAGTCAGAGCAACCTGACAATTTACTGTGACAGCAGATATTGGCATATAATTTATACAGCGTCATGAATGTAACCAGTAAAAAAAATAGTAAATCATAAAGCAACAATAACTTGTCTTAAACAAGACTGTAAAAACAGAATACCATAATTATTAGGGTTGCACCGGCTCTCCGGTTCCAATTTCCGAATAGCCGACCAATTTTAAGCTATCCGACCCAGTCCGGTTCCGGTCGGAAATGAAGCCTCCGTGTCGGATATTCAGTCGGAT
>JAOUQU010000006.1:2842144-2860444 GCA_028566735.1 Ammoglanis amapaensis
TTCTCCCGAAAATCGGCTAAAACAGTGTAAACATTTCTAGTATTTTTGTGATCATGATTTATTGTGATCTGCGGCAGTCCGGCATTAAAGGTAAAACTTCACAAATATGTATCCCGGTCAAAATGGTATTTTTAGTCGATTAGTTGGGGTAAATGACGACCACTGGTCGACCAACAAAATCCTTGGTTGTGGACAACCCTAGTATCTTGAAATAACCTGACTGCATGTCTTTGGACATGCAAACTCCACATACAAACAGATTGCCGTATCCAGGGATTGAACCTCTAGGCTAGTGCTAACCCGGAGCTTACTATAGCTTACAAATTGCATTTGTTCAGTTTAAAATAAATAATCAGCAACATATTATTAGGCTAAAATTATTGTTGGAAAACCTACTAAATTACCCATTACACAGATTGACATGCACTTTTCCTGTATGCATTGCACAAGAGAATCAGCGCCCCCTTCTGTTGAAACGTTACAAACTGAGTTGCTTTTTACTTGTAGATTCTAGACTAGTATCTTTACTTGTATTGTAGTAATAGTACTTTTAGTTAAATACAATATTTTAGTACTCTCACGTTAACCCTGTGTGTGTTCCTCTGCTCTAGCTGGATACAGAGTACAGGAAGAAATGGGATGCCCTGGTAATTAAACTGGAAGTAGTGGACCGGGACCAGAGTACAGGGTCCGAGGTCATTCACTGGGCCACACATTTTCCAGTAAGTCCAGAATGCTGATTGCCTCTTGCTCACACATCTTATTGAGCTTAGAAATATGGCATTTAAAGCTCTTCCTCTTCTGTTGTACAGTACCCTATGTACTCCCGAGACTACGTATATGTGCGCCGGTACGATGTAGATGTAGCGAACAACCTGATGGTCCTGGTGTCCAGGTGAAGTTTTTACATGCTGCAGATTTCCACTTTACATAGTTACACAGTGATCCAACAGAACAATATTTTTCTTTATTTTTCTTTTTTTTCCGGCAGAGCTGTAGAGCATCCCGGAGTTCCTACCATGCAAGAGTTTGTTCGAGTTCACTCGTATAGCTCCAGGATGGTCATCCGTCCACACAAGTCTTTTGATGAGGTACGCTGGGTGCTTGGACTGTTGGTTTCAATGTGCAATTATAGAAATACTCAATTTTTATTGAGCGATCTATAGTATGATAATGTATAAAAATTTTGGAATAGAGTTTTGTCCACATCACAGGTCAATCTTAGAAGGCTACACATCACACCCAAAATCATCCTCTCCATTTAAAACCCCTGCATCTCTGTGTATCCCTGTGTAATTATAGAAAATAATTAAATTTAATTATAAGAACATTTATAAATATAATAAACATTTAACATATTTTTAATGTTCTTTTTACATTCTACTATGTATATATTTTTAACATTAATAATTATTAAGATCGCTGGTTCAAGCCCCACAACAACCAAGTTGGGCCCTTGAGTGATGCTTTTAACTCTCAACTGCTCAAAATGGTGCTTAGTTGTAATTGTAAGTCGCTTTTGATAAAGGCGTCTGTAAATATATAATTTTGGGTATCATGTAAATATTCAAAATTTGCATTATTATTTGTATTGACATCTATTTTTAGTAGTATTATAAGTAGCTACATGCTTTATTGTTCCTGATAGAAATTAGAGCCTCTAGCATGTTATGTTTATGTATATATGTAAGTTTATGAATGTTAGATGAAGTTTAGTAAAAGTTTAAATGTATTGTATCAAATAGTTGTATATCAAACAATAATGGTTCAGTGGTAAAGTGACCAAAATAAAAAAGGGGTGTAACTATATTTATTTCTTGTTCTGATCGTGTTTTTCCAGAACGGTTTCGATTACCTCCTGACGTACAGCGACAATCCTCAGACGGTCTTTCCTCGTTATTGTGTGAGCTGGATGGTTTCCAGTGGTAAGATCACATCTTCCTGTCCGCTGTTCTTTTTCATCATAAGCACACTAGGACGTCACACATTAAAACTGCAGCGGTTTGTCCAATATATCGAGACACGTCTTATTTTATAGATTATTGAATTCAGTGTTTTGAGATGGTGTAATAAATCTAAGTCTTTTAAATTGCATCGACTGTTTAGGAAAGAGTCTTTGCAGTTCCATCACGATTGTGCACCATCGGTTTATAGAAACGCTAGTGGCCTGGAATGTACTGAAACATTAACAGGGACTTGCTTGATAAATCATAAAGAATTGTGAAATCTGACATCGGCCAGTTCTTGGTCAGGTGTCTAAATACTTTTGACCATATATGATCTAGTGTATAGCGTTTATATTTTCTTTCTTTTTTCCCTCTCACTATTTTCAGGAATGCCTGATTTCCTGGAGAAACTTCACACTGCCGCTCTCAGAGCTAAGAACCATGAGGTTGGCATCCACGACTACGTTGGCAGCACTAAGCCAGTGCAGCAGGCATCTCCAGAGCGGTTGGAGGATGGTGCACATGCCACAGGATCCTCACATATCTTTGCCTAAAGAGAAAACAAACAGGCCTGTCAGATTCTGAGAATTGTGAGGTCTACACGACCTCTTAGATGCACGTTAGTGTCAGCATGAGGTCACGATGACTGGTCGGACTGAACCGGAAACCACCTGGAACCTGTTCAGACAGTAAAATGGTGTGGCAAGAGCTGCTTCTGCTGCCCGAGTGATGCAAGTGTCAGCACGCTGTGTATGATTTCAGACTGATTTTATAAGCTGTTCAGATCTGAGATTTGAACTTGGTACTGATGGCATTATTTGTGTTTTATGAACTCTGCCTGTGGTCATTCCAGTGTAGGAACTCCTGAGCAGTTTTTCTAAACGCGTAAATTACAAGCAAAAGACACGAAATCTGAATGATACATCAACAGTGCAGTAGCAATTTCATAATGTGCTTCTAGTTTGTTGTGCAGCACTTAAACTTCGCAGCGATTAACATGAGCTTGTTGCCATTGTTTTAAAACAAACATTGAACATTAACAAACATTAAACAATACATTGATATGACTTCGATTCGTATTCTTCTTCATGGAAATGTTTTCAAAACTGTGATCTCATTTGGTCAGGAAAAAGACATTTGTCATGTTATGATGGGTGTTATGATGATGTATGCATTTAAACTCAATTATTAGACATTGTGTTCGCATATTTTCTGATCTTCTTTTTTTCTGAAGCTTCTTTTTTATACATAGATTTCATCCGAAGACATGATTAGATTTGAACTAATAGTAGGACTTTCTTAAGTAAATGTTTGGGGCTTTAATTAACCTCAGAACCCTTAAATGAATGTCAGAACCCGATGTGTTATTGAAGGGGCCTTTATACTAGGAACCGCCGTTATTAAGTTAGCCTCTCACCGTGGTGGTTAGAGAACTGGGCTTGTGATCAGTTCAGAGAGTCAACAGGTCGTGACTGAAGCGCCCTTTAGCAATGCACCTATCTTCTTCCTGGGCTTGTGTGTTTACTTGTTTGTTTGTGTTTGCACAGATTGTGTTAAATTTGGAGGAATAATTCATAAGTGTGTCAAAAATAGTCCTAAATTCTAAATATTTAGGGTCCCTAGGGTTCTGGACCTGCACTGACAAGTGCACCTTCCAGTAACAAGACGTGTCATGTTTGCATGTTGTTTTGTTAATAATCGACAATTTTGAGAATTTTCATATCAGTGAAAGAATGTTGATATGTAAATGTGTGTTTTTGTTTAAAGATGAATATAAGTTAAGAATTTTTGATGATCATCTTGTGGCAAGTGGAACGCTCCAGACCTAAATGCTGCCGGCTGTGTTTTTGACTTGGCATGATTGATTATAAAAGCTTGACTTTTGAGTGACTTTATTCCAGATGTAATTATGAGTAGAAATGTTAAAGCAAATCAGGTGTTTTTAGTCTTTAAATAATAAAAAATAACAGCAACAGTTTGTAGTTTTGTATTATTATTAGTTATTTGTGGAATTGTTTAACACCATGTCCGTGTATTTCTGCCTACCAGTACCGGTGGTGCCAAACCCTTCTGCAACTCTGACCAGAATAAATTTCTTTTCTTGTTGGCCTGGTGGTTAGGAAGATGAGTTTGTAACCTGTAGGTTGCTGGTTCGATTCCAAGAGTCTAAAGGTCTAGGCTGGAGTGCCTTTTACTAAGACACCTAACACCTACCTGGTCCTAGGGTAAATGTGTGTTTTACTGCATGAATTGAGTTACACGTGTTTAAAAAATGCAGTGATAAAGTCTAAGTAATCAAATTTTAAGTTATTTTGTTGGAGCCGCAGATGCTACATAGTGGAGCAGTTCTTACCATTAACATTCTGAAAAATTCAATAAATCCTTCCTGAACTGGTCATTGGTTTTTCCTCCACTTGAGTGTCCACCTTCCGATATAAACATGTTACCTATGTTTATATGGTTACATAAAGCACATGACCTATGTGATAAACATACTGTATAATGTAAATAGGCCATAGCTGTAGTAAGTTGGTCTGAGTTCTGAAACCTGCAAAGCGACAGTGGCGGCAAAGGCAGCCAATCAGTAATAAGTGCTAACGTTTCATAATGAGGTTGCGAGTTAAACCTAATAAAGGTGTAAAGTGACACGTATAAAAATCCCACACCCTAACATAGTTTTCTGTTAGATGTTTTTAGTCTCATCACAGAACAAGAATAAATTTACTCCGCTCAAGCACAAGTCAATGAGAGAGAGAGAGAGAGAGAGAGTCCTATGATAGACTGGCAACCTGTCCTGGGTGTTTCTCATTTTGTGCTTATTGACTCACCAGCCAGGATAAAGCAGTGCTAAAACAGACCGTGAATAAATAATTGTGATTTTTATCAGGTCACGAGGGTGAAACTTACGTCAGGACTTCTGGGGTAATGAGGAAGGAAGGAAGACATCTTTGTTCTCCTGGAGAACGTAGCCTGGAATAAACTATGCTCTTAATTTTACAGAGTTTGTGCCAGGAAGAACGTTGACGTCTTGTTTTACATTTACAGACCTGGGTGGGACTCTATATGGCTCAAGAGGCACTTGTGCCAAGTGTATGAGTTAAACCTTGACCTCTACTGGTTGACGAATGAGGTGAAATACATCCAAACGCATTAAACATTATGCTTGACCGAACTAATCACAGTTTGACTACCAGACCCGGTTTTATATTCTCCACTGTTCTATCCAGCCTTAGCTGAAAGGGACGTCCAGGAAACACACTTAATTTTATTGCTCAGTTCATTGGCCGATAATCCTGGTCGTGTCATGCAGAACATTATTTGCACTTTGTTTTGGCTTGTTGTTGATGTGCGTATAGATTCTGTGCCAAGCAGCCCAACTTGTCATGAATAAAAGAGGAGGAATATATCAACAGCATACAAAATCTGAACCTAAACACTCATCGATATAAAACTGGCACATATGCTGGGTTCCATAATAGCAGATTATGTTACTTTTTATATAAATTCCTGTATCATCTTCTGTTGGAAACAGCAACATCATCATCATTATTATTAAGGTTAATCCTAAACTAATGCCTTAAATGAAGCAATATATTTTCTAGTACTGTCCGAGACGACCAATATGTAAATTTTTTGAAAATGTGGCATCAAATTGTATTTTAATAACAGGTTGAATATCAAGTTTTTCACACATTTTGGGATCAGCAAAATGATTCATGATTTCCCCCCAAAGTCCGGATGTTTTCAGTTTTTATGACTGGATATATATTTTTTATTATTATATATATATCATATAATTTATACATTATTATAATATAAATATATTATTAATTGTCTTGCATTATCACTACGTTTCCCACCATGAAGCAGAAGCTTACACGAACTTCTACTATTGAACTATTGAAGCTGTATGCATTTATTTTACTTTATTATGTACTTATTGTTTTCTTATTGATATAAAACAATCACATAATAGTGTACAATAGTTTATTTCTGAAGATAGGCTTTTTATGCTTGGTCATCAAAATGTTCACACCTTTTATTCTCTCTCTATTTCCTATTTTGCTGAAAGAAAAGCCCGTCCACAACACACTGGACTCAACAAGAGTGTTTTTTATTATAAAAGAAATGAACCCAGTCAGTGAAATGTATATTTACTTTACACCGCTACACTATATATAGGTCCTACTTTTCCATAGCGTTCTCATCAAGTTGTAGAGACGATGTACCATCAAACCAAGAACAAATACAAAAATCAAGTCTTTTCTCTTTCACACTAAGTCAAAAACAACCTCAACGTTGCATATTTTTTTATTTTTGAAGATGTTTAAAAGGACCAAATGATTGCTGAAACCAGTGGGAGCACATAAGAACCAAAAATGAAATCTTCACAAAGTAATACTTGATCTACAACGCATCAAGTTCTTTTCTCATAATACAAAAACCACAATAAGATCTTACACTTTATTTCTGAGAATGAAAATAAATGTGGTTAGCGGTCAGTTAAGGAAGGATGTTGAGGCAACTTGATAATTCACTGTCATAATCTGGGCAATGGTGAGTGCGCTTGCAAGTCTCCAAAGTGCTTGGCACAACCATGGACCTGGAGGACCTGCATGGTTAGATCAAGCACAATGGTGACCTGCGCAGAGATCAGAAAGAAGGGTGGGTCTGGACGGGTCGTTGTTAACCTGTGGATCCAACAAAAATCCCAAATGTCACAAAAATGTGTTAATACGATACATACTACCTCATGAGGATGAAGATGGCGAAATGAATCCAGATGATGAATATGATGGATATCCACATAATATTTGAGAGGTGGATGAAAGGCAAAAAAGGAAAAATGTACTAAAATAAAAATAACAGTTCGTCCATTTCGCTCAGACTAATTTTGAAAGACGAAAACTTTTAGCATCTGTCATAATCGCTGAGATCTGTAGTAGTCTTGGTTGGTGATGGACCAGTGGAGCTCCGTCTCGGTTGGTGGGGGACGATGAAAATGTCCAAGATGCTGATCGACTCTGAACTCATCTGCAAAAAAAGATTAGTCATAGGTCATGGTCTCACTGCGACGAGATGCGGGCACCGCCCTTTCTGCGCCAAAACTGCGTCAAACCCCGCCCGCTTCTAAAACCTCGCACCTCTGTCGTCCTTAAAACCGCTGTGAATCAGGTAATTTTTTTTTGCAAAAATATCTAAAAGAAAATGATTGCCAATATGATTGGGAACAACATAGGAGGACTTGATTTCTCCTAGAAAAGTCAATTGGAATAAAGTTTGCCAACGTAACTGAGGTTTCGTTAAATGAATTTGGTTGCCGTTTCACTAAAACGACTCTCCTAAGGTCTGATAAAATTACTTATAGAGCAAAGATTGGCAGGAATGACTGATGGAAATTGAATTTAGAAGGACTAAATGAAAATAAGTCAGTTACTGTTGGTTAAATTGGTCAGTCATATCTCCGGTGCTATCCCAAAAAGATGGTTGCTCTTAAAGGGTGGCACATTTGTATGTTGCCTAGCCCGTCTCCAATCTGACCATCCATCCAATGCTAATCTCATTACCCTGATACTCGTCACGTCCCTGGAGACTTTTTAGTCTGAATGGGAGCGATGGGAGTGCTAATCATGTCTCAAGGTCTGGAAACTGGACCACTTAGCATGATGAAAAAGGAACAAGACTAGCATATTGACAGGGACGACGGGTTGGAAGATGGATGAGAGAGATTTCGTTGTTATGAAGTCAAAAATAAAAACAATACATGAAGAATATAGAAGAATAAACAAAAATTTGCTGCGATTGTTGGAAAACTCTTGGAAAACAAGATTTAAGGTTGACAATTGAATGGTTCTCTTTATTGTTCCACAAATAAATTCTTCAAGCAGTGAAGAACCATACGTGAGAGGTCTAGACAAGCATAACCATTTCATAAATGTCAAAAAACCTTGGTTAACCGTTGGGAAGATTTGATGAAGGTCAGAAAACTACTTCTCTATCAATTTATACAAAACACTCTGAAGCTGGAAAGCGCCCGGTCAGAGCGGCATTATACTCGAAAACAACTAACTAATCTCTCTTATTCACTGGTAAAGGGATACATAAACCAGTATTATGTAGTATTTAGACATACATTGCCCTAAACTAATCTAAACAAGGTCTAAAATGTTCGTTTAATCATGTGTGGTAGCACCATTTACACTACTAATTGACACACCTATATATTTCTAACCTCCAGATGATTAGAAAGTCAGAAACTTGGATGGCAAAGATTGGGTCCTTCAACCTTCAGAAAGTCCCCACTGCTTGTGGCATCTGTGTAACACTGAATAATAAATTTTATATTTTTTCATGACGTTCTCATTCCCGATGTAGCAGATAATTCTATTACCTTGGCTAATAATTACATAAAAATAAAGACTTTCTAGCTTTATGTCTTTTAAATGTCTTTTTTTGTTTTTAAATACTTGATCATACAGCCTAATTATGCCTGGAATTTGAAAATATTATTTAAAAGCTTATTTCGGAAGGTACGCTTTGTTGTATTTGCTCATTAATAAAATTACACTTTCGGAATGTCCCCACCATTGGTTCACTATCTGCTAAAAGAATAACTCTTCCATTAACTATCTTGGATTATCAATTATTAAAAATTATATATATATTTTACCATAACGTCTCACCCAGACAGTTGATAATTGTATAAACTTGCTGTTTGTAAAGACAGGGTGCCATTTTAACTAAGCACCTTTTTATTTCGGAAGCTGTTATTTCTGAAGAACCCGATCATTGACATCCAATCTTCTAATACTTCTTGTGGTATGTGGTATGAATAGTGCTACGACAAATGATAGTAGCACAATTAACCAAGCCTTAGATCATTTTAGCTCTCTTGTGTGTTTGGTTCAAATGTGTTTGGTCCATATTTGGATGTCTAGATGCTACAGTCACACTGGAAACCCAAAGACACATTGGGAAATCAAATTTTATAATTGTTTGGTAAGGAAAAAGTGAATTTATTTAGGATATTCTATACAGATGATACATGACTTGACCTTTCTCTTGTAGGTTTTTGTTTTACTATTTTGCAAAGATTGTTGGGGTGATCAACCATCTCGGTGTCAACCTTAAACTTAACTAGAAATGATTCTACCTGAACCTTTGAGAGATCCAGTTCTCCGTTTATCTTACCCACTTGATGTTCTCCACCTTGTCTTCACAACCTTTCTTGCCATTTTGGTGAAGTATCTTTTACATCACATGCCTTGGTCCCTCGAAACGTTTTACCCCTTGATGCCACTCTGTGAAAACAAAATCAACACTAGTAAATTTCAACACTGGACATGACCTTGTAAGTACCATACCTTTGATGATCGATTGGGTCGGAAGATGGTTCACTGCTGGATTTTTCATCTTTAAGGCGAGGCTGTTCAGAGTTGGGTGTCCTGACTGGACTGCCAAGCCCAAGTGAAGCCCAACTGTCCGGGGTGTCTGTGTTCCAAGATCCCTCCAATACGTGCCCCTCCTACCAGCACAAGGCGGGGTCGGTCATAATCCTCTTGGATAGGTGGACGACCAAAAAGATCCCGAACAGGGTGGGGCAATAAAAAGAAAGATGCGGGCCACCCACAAAGGGGGTAAAAAGAGGTAAAGGGGTCCAGTCCGCAATTCATAAATATTAATACAGAGTCCTTCTTTGAAGGAGGGGGGGCAGATTCCTTAATTTTGTTAGAGGGGGAAATGCTTTATTCACTTAATGGATTTTATTAGTGCTTGGACTTCGACTCTTTTCATTAGCTAAAGTGCCGCTATAATTTACAGAAGAAAGTGCAGCAGGGGGAGGATGGGCGGTGATGGGCAATTGCTGCATTCAGTAGAGTGTAGTGCATCTTTCATAGGCACGCTACAACTCCTAGATGTGGCCATACCCATACACATACGTTCAGCGACTCTCTGCATCAGTTCGGCCCTAGACGAACCCAATAACCCTGCCTGATAAATGGGACACTGATGGTATTGTTTGCTTTTTATTTGCTGATCAGACGCATCAGATTTGTGTTTGTGCAGCACATCTTAGCAACCCGGGTCAGCCCTGAATTAACATTAACTGTAACAGATCCAGGACTTTAACACCATTAAAGAAAGGACAGATTACAACATTGACATAGTTTTACACTTTAAATGAAGCAGTGGGGGGAAATAATACTGTGACTTCAGGGTTTTAGTTTAGTTCAGGTTTTAGTCCATTCCAACACAAGAACATGAAAAGGAAAGTTCAAGACAATTCGATACATGAACAAAGATAGAAAAATCCTCACCATCAACAAGTCACCACAGTTGCCCACTGAGCAAGGCCCTTAACCCTTAACACCCTGAGCACAGACAGGTAAAGTGAATAACACTGATCATCTCTTCAGCACTGCAATTGTTAGTCAGAGGGATATATCAAAGCGAATATTGCTCAGCATAGAAACATACATTGACTTACCATTTGATAAAAATGTTGTTAGAGGCTATTTCTGTACATATATACATATAAAATTAAGTTTGTGTGTATGGTATAAACAATTAAAAATATGCATTCAACTAGTCAAAGATGTACAGGCATTGTACAAAATACGAACATACATGACATTCTAGTTAGTTAGTAATCAGTGATCAGACATGTACGATCATCAACGATGTTTCAAGCAGGCAAAAGGGGAGCGGAAAAAGTAGAGTAAGCGAATTCGATCTGGACCAAATTGTGATGATTATATGACTGAATCAGCGCATCTAAAAAAACTGCAGTATTGGTGAGGTGTAAACCTGTGACAGGGTCATGGGCAGCCAAGGCTTATTAATTCCTGTGTGGTCCGACAGATGAGCTATTGTAGCTCACACTGTCGAAATTAATGCTGCTTCTGATAGAAAGGTGTCAGAATAAACATCTTAAAACAGAGATAGATGGATCCACTAATGGCTGTATAGTGTAGGCTGTTGTTCAATGGACACAATTGAAGCACAGTAAAAGAAGATAAAAGCGAAAGTCGTGACATGGACACGCTTAGCTTAACATTAAAAAGTACAATGGTAAGAACGACGAAGCATTCCTCTGAGAGAGAGTGAGAGAGAGAGAGAGAGAGAGAGAGCCATTAAAGCTTTTAGCTGATGAACTAGCTAAGGAACGTCGAATATCATTCATCTGGGTACGGCATGGATAATAAAGCCCATCTGTGCCTTTGTGCTGGTGTCGATCGTTTACTCCACGTTTCATTCACTAAGTGATCTGGTTATCCAAAATGACTTACTGCAGGACCAAGGGGAGGGGCCCGGGAGGGGCGCGTGTCTTTAATCCAAATCTTTGCTGCGCCACTGGGAACGTATAAACTGCTGCTGTTCCTGCTAGGCTTTGAAATAGGTTTGTAGGTGAGTTTATAAATAAATGTGCTTTTTTGAAAGTATATTATTTATTTATACTAAATGCTGCAGACTCTTTAGAGCCACATTGGGCACAGTGCCACTTCAACAGTTGGCACAAAGCAGCAACACTAGACTAAATACCTAACAAATGTCAGCATCTGTGGATTCGCTTAATACCTCACACAGTCTGTGCTAAGAAGAGGCATTTAAGTGGCGAGTCAAAAGGGCATGAAATCTGTAACTGTTGGTCCAGATGATAAGGTTATCCTCTGTTTCTGCCAGCTTGAGTTGAGGAGGTGCTAGCTTATACCTGGTTCATACTACCCAACAGATAAATTGGATTCCAATCAGGACTATAAACTCTATTCACTTGATCACTATGGACCGAGGACCTCGCAGACTCAAAGGAAGTGTGAATACAAGATACATAGTAATGGGAAACTTAGGGTTGGATGTAAATGGGTGGGTTTGGAGCATTATTTAATGTGCCTAGGTTAAAAAGTTCACCACTTGGATTTAATTAAACATATAGTAAAGTTAATTCCACTGCATTACTAAGGCGTGAGTGATTGTTTCAGTAGCAATGAATACGATTCTGGACAGAAATAGGGCAATATGATGGCTTAGTTTATAAAATACTGGGCTAGAGTTTGGAAGGTCACAGGATCAAGCCTCACTACCACCAAGTTGCCACTGTTGGGCTCATGAGCAAGGCCTTTTAACTCTTAATTGTGCAAAGATGGTGTTCCAATGTAGTTCTAAAATTGCTTTGGATGAAGATATCTGCTAAATAATTGTAATGTAATTGTAAATGAACGTGACATAGCAGAAGCAAGAGATATAACAACAAATTTGTTCTGTAATCAAAGCTAACGAAGGTCCAAAGATATGTTAGTGTGTTTTTTTTCACTCAGATACTATAGTTTCCTTTAAAATACATAATACACACATGCTTTACAGTATTAATAACCTTATTATCCATACCAAAGCATGATTCCCATGAAAATGTTTAAAATGCCAATTCAATCCGATTCATTTATTCTTCCTCTTCGATTTTATGCTGCACATCAACGAGGAGACAAGCCAGACTTGACAGTAATTCATCCTAATGATGGATTGGATGCTCGCCTTGTGCCACTGTTTTAAACTAGTGAAGCCACACAGTGAGGAGAACACATTAATGGGATGATGAGGCAGGAATGAGGTGGGAATGGTGGAGGAGGGTAGCTTAAGTTGGTTTTATACCAGGCTGGTAATGAATCTTGTCACATTGTAATCATTTCCAAATTTGAATGTGGTGTAAATTTAATTCGTCATAAACATTTTTGTTAAATTCTGGTCATGGATGTTATTGTGTCTTATGCCTGGGTCATACGACTTGACCGGTATATTGTTTTTAAGCTATAAAATGCATAAACAGTGAATTTCATTTTTTATTTGTGCAAAAATTACGATAGTTGGGAGGTTTTATCGATAAAATTTGATTCGACTTAACAGTTGAATTGAACATTAGGCTGAAATTATGCCATTTGCACCTACCATTTAGGGAGAAAATTAAAGCAGAAAGAATGTAATTTATTAACAGGTCATTAACAGTAATGTAATTTATTAACAGGTCACTTGTACTCATCAAACATGAGTACAAGTTTGGGTTCATGAAGCTGTCCCAGTGGTAACTCCCCACCCCCAGAAAAGTAAATACACATGATAAATCTACAGTATTTGTACATTGTCCAACAGCTAAAATCGGCTGTTTGAGTATCAACATAATGCCACGTTACACTCCAGTGAAAACTGACACATGATAATGCTAAAGATGATGAGAGATGATGAGTTGACGTCCATGGTTCTCGATATAAAGTGTATCTCTCTTACACAATTGTAATGAATTACATTTATTATGCATAATAAACACCAGTAAGAAACATAAATAATTTCTGGTTTTATTTAAGACTATTTAAATCTATAAATACAACCGGGCCCTATTTAATAACATTATTCAACCAATTTGGCTGCACTGTATTTATGAACACAACAATAACATGTTTTGCATATTCTGCTTATGTTGAAAACAAACAAACAAAAAAAGACACGGCAGATGCTGCGGCAGTCGTTCACCAGGCAAACTTGAAGTCGTGATTCTCGTCTTTGAGGTTTTTTCCCCCCTGAAGGTGTTTTATGATCATGCAAACGAGTCGCAGAGTCCTTTTACTTTTTGACCAGCTGAATGACGTCTTCGTCTTCCATCACGTGGTCCTTACCTACCTTCTGTGGGTTGTGCTTGACCGAGGAACCCCACACCAGTGCACTGTGGGGAAGAATCGAGAGGTCAGCGTCTACTCGAACCTGTGATTAATGAGCAGTGTGTCCTGAGCCGATGCTGAAGATCTACACACTGACAGTGAAATTTAAGGCTAATTGTGAATCTCAGATAAGAACTACAGAATTATTATGAAGGTAATAGAATCCTGAATCATTTGGTTCTCTATTAAAACCTTGATTAAAGAAAATTACAAATCCAAAGAGTTCTATTCAGCCCACATTTACTTCCAATTTATATTTCTATCCAATTTGCTCTTCCTACTACTACAAAGCTCCACTCCTCACTAGCTCAGCCCCTTCTAAAGGCTGAATTATAGTTCTGTGTTGACTCAACAGCATCATCACCAGCATCATTTTTCTTATAGTTCCTTACTTATAGTTTCCTATAATTCAGCTTTCAACAACGCTAGAAGTGTCGAGAGGTATTCTGGATTTTAGCAATGAATGATTTTAAATATTGGTTCATTAATAAAACATTGATGAACAGACAAGAAAAAGCAAAGACATTAACTTCAAGTGTACCCACTCCACTCTTTCGATGGCTAAAGTGCTCCCCCTTGTGGTCTGTATTCCTACTCCACTAAGTCCATGATGTTTTTGACGCATAGTTAAAACATCAGGCATTGCAAAGGATCATCAAACACTCATCAGATCATTTGCATGTCTGATACATCTACTCCACTAATCAGTGCCATTTACCTGAGGTGCCAAGCATCTCAGCAGTCAGTGTGAATAATGATGCCTGGCCAATCTGATTGGTTGCAAAAGTGTCACACTTTATGCATACAAAATAGAATTTGTGTTAATATAAAACGAGACATAAATAAAGTCGCACATTAAAAACTTTGGCCTGGTTGGCAAGTAAGCCAGTACGAGAACAACTGGATAAAAACAAACAGATGTGTTCTACAGATTACTATGTATTAATAATGCAGACATCCTAATAAAAAGCTCGGCTCTGCTTCATACTGCTAAGCCAGCCCACGTCAGCAAGGTTTGGGTTGAACCAAAGCTTTGTGTTACTTACTACTTGAACTCCTTGATGAGGTTTTTATGGATTTTGAGGCAGAAGTCTTCCACTGCTGTACGGCCGTCGGGAAGAACCACCGGAGACGTGTAATCAGGAAGCTGCCCCTTCGGCTTGGTGTAGCTGGGGAAAAGGTAAAATAGATTCATTAAATCTCTGAACAGACATCTAGGTGCATGTTCAGATTTTTGGCAGAGGCTTTTGTGGTGGGGTTATTTTTAAACATCTTACATGCGGACGAGGTGCAGGTAGTCCCAAATCCTCTCCAGGAGGTCATCGAAGTTCCACCGGTGGTGGGCGGAGATAGGCACGCAGTGCGGGACCTTGTAAATGATGTCTAGCTCCTCAATAGAGATCTGATCGATTTTGTTCAGGACATAAATGCAGGGGATGTAAACTCTGCACCACAGAGAGAAAAAACAAACGAGACAGTGAGAGAAAAAGAGAGACATCAGGGCCCTCTGCTGGTGGGAAAGTGTACAGCACCTAAAGCAAAGGCTGCTTTATTGTAACCTATTCAGCCTAAAATGCCTATTTTGTCCTGTGAAAGAAGACAACCAAAATCCATTCCAAAAAGTTTGTCCCTATCCAAAATATTCGCTTTCTGAAACAAATGTTTTGGAGCCACGATTGAGCTATATTATTAAAATAAACTGGAACAATTACTAAATACGAAAGATGAGTAACGAATGACGCTTGGTCTGAGACGCTGGTCACGTGTGAGTGACATAGCTGTTCGCTATGTGAAGTTTTGGTCGCTATCCGGGGTAAATTTTTAGTGAAATTCCAATGTATTTAGTAATTTAACTACATTAATTAAAGAGGCTTGTTAATGTAATTAAATCATTAAAGTAATACATACACACAACCATCAAAGAAAATGGACAGAAATATTATAAACTTAAAAAACAGGACAGTTTTGCAGGCGAGTTTACCTGTTTCCCTCCACCACATCTATAAGGTCGTCTGCTGTGACATCACTCCTCAGGGTGATATCAGCATTGTGGATCTTATACTCGGCCAGGATGCTCTTCACCGTTTCACTGTCCAGTTCAGTTTGGGCACACTGGGATAAAAGAAATATAGATTTGACAGTGTAAAAACCAAACCGAGGAACAGTAAAGATTACTTAAACACTACAAAAAGACCCTGTGACAACGTACTGTAGAAGTAAAGTTGATCCCTCCCTTATCCTTTTTCTTGAACCCAATGTTGGGCGGCTTTTTGTTCAGTCGGATGCCGAAGCCCTCTAGCTCATGCTCGATCAGCTTCTTATGGCCCAAAGGTTTTAGGACGTCCAAAACAATTAGGATCAGGTTGCAGGTACGTGCCACTGACACAGCAAAAAACACAAGTTATGCATAAATAAGAAGGCCGTAGTTTGCTTGAGGTTTGTGTAATATATTATGCTCCCTTTACCTGCTATAACCTGTCGCCCTCGACCTTTACCGTCCTTGGCTCCCTCAATGATACCTGGAAGATCTAGTAGCTGTAACACACATACACAATTAGAAACTAAGTCAAGACATAATGGCAAACATCTAAATGTATCTTTTACATTAACCTTAAATCATTACCCACTTCAAATGGTCTAACTTTGTCTGCTTAAGCAATCTTGTGACTAAATTTTGACTGGCTTTTTTGCTGGAACACAGATGATCGATGGACAGCTTTCTAACAATGGGCTGTAGATTTCATTCCCAAAAAAACACTTTATTCTGGTTATGACTGCTGGGACTCTAGAAATATCCACTCCAGTTGAGTTCCAACCATTAAATTTTTTTTTTCTTTCAGATTTGCACGGTAAAGACTTTATATAGATATTCCAGCAAATGTAATTTAAGTTGTGACAGACATTTATTTTAATGAAGATCTATGAATGTGTGTCTGTGCATGAAATATGTACTTGGATTTTGGCTCCTTTGTAACGAATGACTCCCGGCACTGTAGTCAGTGTGGTAAACTCATAGGCAGCTACTTCAGAGTACACTCCAGCCAAGTTACTCAAAAGTGTCGACTTGCCCACAGACGGAAATCCCACAAAGCCAATACGAGCGTCTCCTGTCTTAGCAACATCAAAGCCTAGAACAGAGATAAAGTTTCAGCGCAGATTATTAATATAGCGCAAGATTAATAATACTATGAGGCGTGTCAAAACAATAGATGGATAAATATGTAAACAATTATTTGTTCTGTAAATATATCGATGATCTGGCTGATGTGCAGCAAATGCACAGAAGAAAGCAACAGTCGACTGACCCGCACTAACAGGTGTGTCTCAAATTTTGTCTGGATATACGTCAAATGAAAATTCTATTCTACAAAATAAATCGCTAAATGTCATACAATATTTTATACTGGAGTCAAAGTCATAAGTGACATTAGGACTCTAATACTTCTGGAGACAAACCTTCTCCAGGGCCTCCACCACCACCCCCTTTAGGAGTGATGAGTTCTCTTCTAAGTTTTGCAAGCCGAGCCTTCAGCAGCCCAAGATGATGAGCAGTGGCCTTGTTCCTCTGTGTACGAGCCATCTACAGTACAGAACAAAGTCATAACTATAATGGTATTTATACATTATACAACATTTAAACACAACAACACCGAACATACTGGTGCACATTGTACGTAAGATCTTAGTCCCCAAACTCCCAATCCAATCCTCAACAAATATTTATTTACTATCATTGTTAAATCAGGGATGCAAATACTGAATGAATGTTGTTACCAGGTTCATTGCTGCTGGTTGTGGAGATATCTGGTTCTACCATAATACTACATAATAAAACCAAACATGTGCTATAAACCATTAACCAATCAATCAAGCTAAAAAGTATTATTCAAACATCTACTAATGACACCCATGCTAATGACATAACAGTTTAATCATGTTATTGTGATGTACTTATACAGAGATCTGAGCTACATTAGGAGTAGGGCATATTGCAATTAAATATACAACAATAATGCACAAAAATAATCAAACTATTGTAAATCATGTCACAATTGTGAACAAATATGCGTTATTAAGTTAAGTAAGTGAACACATAATTAAAATAAACGTTATAACTTTTACTTTTTCAATTCTGAAGACCGACATCCAAACGGCCGCTATAAAGTAAAGAAGTCCACTACACTAAGAACGGTAGTCATTATTATAAACACTAGATATGGCGCCTGTGTAGGAACACACATGCAAATTAAGACACGCACAGACCAAACGCTGTAATGTACAAACCTCGTTTTCAATCTCGGCGATTTTAGCCAATAAACTCATTGTTCCAGGTGGTTTTTCGTTTTAAATACGAATGAATTCAACAAAGAAACCAAACGGTTGTTAACTGTTTTTAGATTTGTAAAGCTTGTATTAGCTTGACGCTAACGTGCGCGCACTACGCTGTCATGCTACTGTTAGCGGCTCAGCGCGAGGACGTGGGATTCCGCTCGAGTCACGAAACGTTTGTCGCCGCCTGCTGCCGAGGAGAAACGATTTTTTAAAAAAAATAAAAATAACAATGTATAAATAATGTATGATGATGATTTTTACCCTACAGTCGAAATCGACCCTGGGTCACTCTGTGGATCGTTACCGATCCCAGAGTA
>JAOUQU010000006.1:2864228-2874884 GCA_028566735.1 Ammoglanis amapaensis
ACTATTAGTCGATTAGTTGAAGTAAATGACGACCACTAGTCGACCAACAAAATCCTTGGTTGTGGACAGCCCTACTAGATATAGCTTAAAATATAGCCCCATTTACCCATTACTTGCAGGGGTATTGAGATGTCATTTTCTCTTTCTAGGGTTAGACCTTTGACTCACCCTGAATGTTGTAAATTCGGCCTTGGCGAAACAAAAAAGCAAAAAAGTTGGTGAGCAAAAATATAGAAAGAATCATGGATGTGTTTCTGAGAGAAATAAAAATGGTCCCTAGATGTGCTCACATATAAAAGAAGAGAAAAAAAAAGAAGGCAGGATGATGCTCAGGACATCCGGACTATCCCCCCAAATAGTTCAGTCTCAGTCTTACGGTATTTATCTTCTAGTTCTCTTTATGCCAGCTGACTAGATAACACACACACACATACACACACACACACACACACACACACTCAGAAGATCGGGAGGATTTCCAATTCGAGCATCCCTGATCTGCCAAGCTAAGCGAGTGACATTTACAGGGTGTGCCGCTGCTTTTAGATCTACTATAAATGCCACGCAAAGTGGCTGTGGGAATTTACACATATCTAATGTTGCTCTCAGGCTCCAACTGAGAATCCGAAACAAACGCACAGACGAAACAAAACAGTTATTACAGCTCATGAACATTTTTCCTTGGACTGGCCTGTGGGACCTGACGAGTGTCAACACACCGACTCATCTAGCAGTTGTGTTTTAAAATCTGTTTTGGTCTCTAAGCTTCTAAAATACCAGAAATATGTATTTATAAAGTGATGTTAGATCAAAAACAACGAGAAATGTAGTGTGTGGTTTTCTTTAACTAAGTTTGCACTATCAAAAAACTTTCTTTCGTAAACCGTATCCAAATCTTTAATCAACATTCATGGCAAAGATTATCACCATTTACATAAACATACACCATAGGACCAAATATTCAGACACTAACCATCCATCCATCCATCATCCATGACTAAAAAGTATTAAGACACTAACCATTCATCCATCGTCCATCCAGCCACCCTTCTTTCCTTCCATCCATCCATCCATCCACAATTCCTTCTTTCTTTACTTCCATCCATACACCTATACATGTATCATCCAACCATCCTTCATCCATGATCAAAAAGCATTGATACACTAATTACTTATCCATTAACCATTCATCCATCAATCATTCTTCATATAATTCATATAATCCAAGACATCTGTTTACCATTAATCCATTCATTGATCCATCCAGCCAACAATTCCCGATAACACACACTGCACAAATTGGTGCCCCATCAGGAACTATCATATTTAATCAAATTCACATGTTCACAAATCTGACTTTGAAACTATTAGAGCTGATACACCTATGTCTACATCCTAAACGGAATTCTTCATCTATCTGGAACTACATACATCTCACTCACTCATATTCGTTCATCCTTCTCACTATGGCTGCATCCTCACTACAGGTGTCAAACAATTCAGAGCTCAGAGCCTAGACTCGTCCCGATGAAGACACGACAACACACTGACATGAAAAGGAAAACCTCACAGATACTTTACGCACTGGTGAATGGCTTGCAGGAATTTCCTCTGATGCTTCCTGACTCTGGCGTGGTCCATCTTCCTCACCAGCTTGGTGTTCTTGTAGATGAGCCATGTCTCCCTGAGAACGTTTGCAGCCGTGTTCTTTACCTATAGAAAAAAAAAATAGGCATCACGACACTGCCGACTGAGTTCACCTTATCTATTTCAATACCCAGAATACCCCGACCATACAGAGCACAACCCAGTCTCCAATTTCAGTCTGAATAACTCATAAACGTGGCTGTACTGTGTGCAGCACTAAGCATTTTCTCTGAGCTTCAGTCTGCACATTGATTGAAGGAGAGACGTCAATACTGCATCACAAGCGATTAGCCTCGATCTGAAACAGTTCTAGTGCACAGAATCAATGTGAAATCAACTCTTTATTCACAAATCCAGCAAATCAGGACTCGGTCAGTTTTAAAACTAGATGAAAGGATTTGCTACATGCGGTGAGTAATGATACCAGGTTGGCGCACCCCTCTTCCAACATGTGGTAATGCAAAGTGACCCGGGCAACAAAAGCAAATCTAATCAGTACAAACTGGTCCCAAGGTGATTACAACATTATTTCATGTTTCTGTTCTGTAAGAATTCATTTATCTATCTTACATAATACACTGGAACCTTGGTTAACGAACGCCTCCGATAGCAACCAATTCGGATAACAACCAACTATTTCGCTAAAAATTAGCTCCGGATAACAATCAAAATTTTGAATAGTAAACGTCACTACATCAGTGACGTCATCACCACGAGACCAATCGTCATTCACGTATAATGCAGTCAATTATCTGTACATATTCTAATAATTTAGAGATTTTCGTGCTTTATTTTAATAATATCGCCCTCGATCATGGTTCTAAAGAAGATTCAGAACAGCTGAACTGAAAAAGTCCTGATTTCTAAGTTTGAACAAGTCGTGCGTGTGTCAGTGATCACAACTGAAATACGGCAGGTGGAAGTGAACAACACACACTGGACAAGTGTTTTCAATCTGAAAGTGAGAGAAAGAGAGAAGGGAAGTTACTTCCGATTACACAATGACTCTCATGGAGGGGGATCTCCCCCCCACCCCCATCTACTCACGCTGTCACACCGCAGTCAATACGGTACATTATTACATGTTACACTAAACATATTTATTAATTCACAACTTGCTACAGCCAAACCACCAAACCAGTACCGGTCCATGGACTTTTTATTATTGATTCTTTATTACAGAAAGAATAAATAATTTGGGATTACTAGAAAACCAGTTTTCACTGTTTTCAAATTTGAGTGTTTTTACTTTTTGTTTTTGCATTCCCCTTGTTTTTTTCTCTCCCTTCTTCTATTGTTTTCCCTTTTGTATTTGTGTGTTGCATTTTGGTTTTGTGTTTTTCCTATTTATTTGTGTTTCCCTTTTGTATTTGTGTATTCTCTATTGTAGTGTGTTTTTTCTAATTATATAGATTATTTGTATTTGTGTATTTCATTTTTGTTTCCTTTTTTGTGTGTACGCTGTCATCTTTAGTTTGATTTCACAATGTTATTGTGTTTTCTGAGTCACTGTATTTTACCAGTCGAGTTTTGAACTTGTGGGTCACTCACTCTTTTGGTCAGCTGCGTGTCCATCATAAAGTTATGTACATGTTTTTCAGCTTTGGTTAATTCCAGTTTTTTTGCCACCACTGCCACCACCAAAGCCGTGCATCCAGCACCCTGCGGGTAAAGACCACAACCGTCCGTTCTCATTTCTCATCAAAGCTTCGTTATTACAGTCAGTGAGCTGCAAAGCTATCACCGAACATCAGTATAGAGAGATTTACATACAATACTTACCATAATTCCAGTCAGGAGACACACTCCTTTGCCACAGTAAGTATTAGGGACCATGTCCCCATATCCGATGGTTAGAAAAGTGATTGAAATCAACCACATGGCTCCTAGAAAGTTGCTGGTTACGTCCTGGTTGTCATGGTACCTACAGCATGTACACGAGGGATAATATACAGATTATACATTTTAACAGAAATCCAGCTCTTTAAATGTTTATTGATTTCTGGCCTAGATTGGATTACATTTGTTGATTCCAGAGTGTTCCCCCCACAACTGATAAACAACAGCTATTTAATACCATTTTTATTTCATTTATTTTTCATTAGCTACTTGCCAAATTTTAGATTTGCCAGCTCCTGGGTTGACAACCTGCTTTATCTTCAAGCCATTAAACCTCTTATGATTGATCCCAGCTAATTAGCTCATTTATAATACTTTTATATCACTGTGCTTTTATACACAGGAATGATTCCACCACATTTAAACCAATCAGTGCAGTGAAACACACATTTACACACACTAGTGTACACACACTTGGAGCGGCAGTTAGCAGTGTACAGCCCTTGCCAAAATGCCTGGGGAGCAGTTAGGTGTTCGGTACTTTGCTCAAATACACTTCAGTTGTGACCTGTTGACTCGTGGAATCAAACCTGAAACGTTCCGATCACAAGCCTAGTTCAGTAACCACCAGGCCATGGCTGCCTTATTTAGGAGGAAAGCTGGAAATAATCAGATATGAATTATTGAATTATGATATAGATTATTGGATTGAATTAGATTATTTAATTCCTCTATTGGCTCGTTAGCTTTTTATTTTGGTTTGTCCTAATAGAATTTGCTCTTGATTACGTTATTAGCCTCATACTTGCCTTGTTTTGTTTTTGGGCTTGTTAACTTTCTTGTTTATGAGTTTCTTAGATGAGCTTATCAGGCAAAATCTGTTCGATTTTATAGCTTTTTTTGTATTTATTTGACTTTGGGGATTGGGAAATGTGGACAGGCTCGAGTCAGATATCCAAATACAACATGAAGATAAATATCTGTAATATATTTAATAGCTTTAACCCTCTGGAGTCTGAGACCTGTCACACTGTCAGTCCGTGTTTCTCTAACATGCTTTGACATTTTTAAAGATTACACGCAACTAAAATAATTTCTTCCCAAAGTCTCACATATGCTTTTGGTAAGCAGAAATTCAACTACTACAGTCTGGAACTAGTAAAAAGGTTTAACCTACTTTTAAAGATGCTATTATAATGTTAAAATGTTGTTCACATTTTTAGCCAAGACATTTAGCTCTGAGCATAATCAACACGGGTGATGGTTATAAATTGGTCATTTGATTTTTCATAAATCTTATGTGGTTTTACTTCAAGAGTGTGACAGTGCTGTTTTTCTAGCCCGGTGCTACTATCTTAACCTCCTGAGACCCAGACTTTTCCCTGACGTGCGTTTTTTATTTCGTCTAGCTATTTGGGTTTAGTAGGACCTAACAAGCATAAAAATTTAATTTTTTCTTTGTACATGAAGCCGTTTTTGGAAAAAACAATGTCCTCGTATGGAGACAGTAGGTCTAAAATAAAGAAACAATTGGCTAACAAAGAACAAAACTGTTTGATTGAAACTGTAAATATTAGAATAAATAAACAAAAGCTCATGTTATTGTATATAAATAAGTCACTTTGAAAATAAAATTTGATTAGTATTTTTACATGTTCCATGTTTTTGTCTGGACTGGCTGTAGAGACTTTCTAGTGGGATTGTCGCCATCTTGTGTTCTATCAATCGCGTGTTATGTTGTCATATGACCACTAGGTGGTACGGGCAGTGTGTCCATATGAGGCAAAAAAATTGGTAGAATGGTGCAGAGAACCATAAATGTAATGTCCTCATATGAGGACGCAGGGTCTCTAGAGGATAAATATTCACGAGGTAGGTGTGAACCCACTGAAAAGCGTTCTCCTCCCTGTAATCAAAGGTCATATATTTTCACATATAAACTACATACATGTGAAAAATAGACACTGTAAGCATTCGGGGGATGTATTAGTTGTGTTTCTAGGACATAACTTGCTGAGTTATATGCAGACATTAAGTGTTTTTCAGTCAGATCCCAGAGCACAGACTCCAGAGGGCTACGAAATGTAATCCTCATGAATCCTGCACTTAAATGTTCAGAACAGGTCTGAGGATCGAGAAGTCTGGACTGAACTGAAACAGACTGTTGGATAGAGACTGAAGAATGTGGGTGATGTGCCAGACGTGTGCCCTACATTTCCATGCCCACTGGTGTACAGGTGATCCTACACCATTATTTATAATTCCTTTCTATTGGTGTACTTCAACAAAACCTCAACCATAACGGAGCAGCTCAGGAGAGCCGTAAAGAGTTCGTGTTGTGATTTGTCACTGGAATTTTGTCCATTAGAACTTGGAGTATGGTTTCACTACGTCATCACACTAGTCATCCGTTAGTCTCAATATTTTGACACCAGGAATTGGATACAATATTCGGACACACCCACCCACCTACCATGTCTGTTTGTTGCCCCATTCACTTAGATTCATTTTTTGTAATGTTAACATCTGTTTTTCCAAATCTAATATATAAAACCTGTCAATAACACTCAATATTAGGTACAGCATCTGGATATGCACATTCACCCACCTGCCATAACTCCCAAACCCAAAGGCCCCCCCCCCCCCCCCCGACACCCTAATCGAATTTTTCACATTTTTCACAATTTTTTCACAAAATTTCTTTTTAAGAAGTGTGAAACAGCTTTCGAACTTTACATCGCCCGGTCTGTTAATGTCAGCCCAGCGTCAGTGCAATTCTGGGACGCAAACACCCACGCCTTTCCACAGGCACCAACCAGGGAACTGCAGACACCAACTGTCAGTCCTCAGAAGTCATAATTCCAGCAGTTGTGAGGATTTATGATTCGGTTTACCCCACCCTGCAACCGTCTAACCCTGCCTAGCTAAAGACACGGTCTAGCATGTTCTATTACTGCACCATCTTCCTATCTTCTCCTGGTTTTCATTATAGCTATTATATCTGCTGCTAAAGAGCTTCCAGTTAACCAGTAACAGAGCTGAGAATCTCAGATTATCCCACTGTGCCTCCAGGCAGCTTGTTAGGCAGCCTTGTCACCTCACGGCAAATAAAGTAAAGGGTTCGATTCCCAGATGGAGCCATCCAAGTCCAGGTTCTTACTGTGTAGAGTTTGTACAGCCTTGTTTCCTTTAGTCGAATATTGAGGGACTAGAGCTGGTAACATTGCCCATGGAATGTGTACCTTGTGATGAACTGGCAACATGTCTGGCGTGTTTCCTGCCTTTCACCAAATCAATAGGATCAGGATAAAGCTGTGCTAATATACAGCTTTCTAACCAATGTGTCCTGGTCAAGATCATGGTGGGTTTGAATCATTTAGGCAAACACATCAGACAGGTTAACAGTCCATAATAAAGTGCATACAAAGACACACACACACACACACACACACACTCCAGATAACCTGACAGCATGTCTTTGGACTGTGGGAAGAAACGTAAAAAAAGTAAAAGTAAAAGAACCACATATACAAACCTCTAGGAATCTACTTGTTACGTTCTTGCTGCCGGACTTTAGCATTAATATAAACCATCGTGTTTGAGTGTCCTAGTGACGGCGTCTGTCATTATTTCGACAGGGAAGAAAACCCCAAATCAGTTCTCTTATCTGACAGTAAAAACCCTTGACGGTGGAACATGTTTCTCTTTTCCAAGAGCAGACGTGCCACCGCCGAAGGGTTCGATCGATAGCGTTTTAATTAGAGCCGTCTCCTTCTAACACGGAACGGAAACAGAATGTTAATGAAACGCCAAAGTGCTGCAGGGAACAACATTAGAAACGATCAACAACCAAACACGAGCGAGCGCGCCATCGGGGTGTAAAAAGCCGGTCGTGTAGCGGGCACCTTTCACACGCCCTGACAGTCCAGGCGGCGATGATCCACAGAGAGATGGTGAAGACGAGCAGCACGGTCCCGGGGCAGATGGTCATGAGGGTCTTCATGACGAAGCGTGTGTTGAAGTTGATCTTGTTGAGTGCGCCGATACTGCGTGATGAGGCGTCCGTGAAGAGCTTGCTGTGCAGCAGCATGACGCGGGCGATCAGGTACAGACGCAGGAACATGGGGATGGACAGGATGATGTCCACGTCGGCGTCCGTCTTGGACGGCGTGTAGTAGAAGGCCAGGCGTGCCGTCCATGTGAAGGTGTACTTGCCTGGGATGGGGTGGATGGCGCAAACCAGGATCTCTAGGCAGATGAAGAAGATGCGTTCGTAGGTCATGGCTATCCTCCAATCGTCCGCTGCGTTGTCCACCATGAAGAGCTGGATCAGGAAGAGTGAAGAAAAGATTGAGAAGTACAGATTTGTTTTTTTTTATGTTGTGAGTAAATATCAAAAGTATTACATGACAGAAATACTCAAGTAAAGTACAAATACCTAAAAAATAAGCAGAGGAACTGAGCACTTCTACTTTAGTTACCAATAGATGAACATGCTCCATAAAAGTAATCAATAATTGTTAAACAGGCTCAGCAAAGTAGTGCTATTCCAGTCCACCAACACAGACTTGCTACTGTTGGGCCCCTGAGCAAAGATTTTAACCCTCAGCTAATTTCCCTGTGTGCAGAACACAGCCAAATCCCTTATTATAACAAACATGAAAAATAAATAGATTAAGCAGCCAAATGATTTGGGACACTTGACCATAAGCTTGTTGAACATTTCAAGTTTTTACCCTATTTATCTGGGCTTTTCATTACTACTACAATGTACTGGTTTGTACATCCTTTTGGCTAAGGCTGCAACTCATAATCAGAGTCATTGGTTTAAGCATCAAATGTTTATATTAGAGTTGTAACGATTCAGAAAGAATCAATATGAATCGATTTTATGGGCAGCCGTGTCTCATGATTACAGAATTAGACTTGTCATCAGAAGGCGGTCGGTTTGATTCCCAGAGTCAACAGGTCAGGCCTGAAGTACTATTGAGAAAGTTGTCTAGCCCCTAACTTCTTTTTGGGTGCCGTGGCTAGTGGTGTTTACTGCTCCGTACATGTGTGCTCACTGCTGCCCCCAGGTGTGTGTAAATGTGTATTTCACTGCACCGATCAGGTTAAAAAGTAAAAGTGTTACATGTTACATAAATGTTACACAAAAGTGTAAAAAAGTAAAAAGTAAAAAAGACAGGAGTGAAAAGTCTATTCCATATTCTAAATTCACTCGGATGAATCTTTTAAATCAATGATTCTTTTAAGAAGAATCAAAATTCACTTGAAGCACATTTAAACATAAATCTAATTGTATTTCTTCAGAATTCAAACAGCATTTTTTGTTTAGACAAACAAAATATATTTATAAATTCTTTATTTTGTCTCTAAAAAGAAATTGTGAAACACATCTTTGTAAAGTAAACAAATAATGTGTCTTCAAGTTCTAAATAAAGTGAAATAACATCATATTTTGGTTAGACAGGACAGAACGTTCCCTAGACAGGGTGCCTATCAAGAGTCAAACACTGATCTCGGCAGGGTGGTTTAGCGACATAAAACCAGTGTGTGATCCAAGTGGTTCTCAGGTTTAATTTGTAAATGATTTAATTGTATGGTTTATATTAAATGATTTTGTGCACCGTGTTCAGTAGTGAACTAAAACTGAACATTTCTGTGATTTTTCTCTGTTTGCTCGAGCGTGTTTGTAACTGCATTCTTTTTCCTCCAGGCGGCTAAACGAGCAAAACATCTGCTCGGCGATTTCCGTCACGCAAACTTTACCATTTTAATTTGGGCCTGGCAGCTCGTGCCAGCACTCATCCCTCACTGTTCATTCTCAAATCCATACTTCAAAGTCTGCCACCATGTTTCTTCTGTGAGCGCTCCGTGGCCAGGAACCACACTTAACACCCCTCATTCTCTCTCCAGGGGGGGGAAAAGAGAAGAAAAAACACCTCGTCTCCACCTCCGGCTCGATAAATAACTCCCACCCAAACCGGCGGGGTGTCAGAGCTCCCATCCCTGATAATCTCCACAGATAAACTTCATCTCGCTCCCTTCTGTCACCTCAAGGTCCACCTGCCTGCCGTCTCCAACAGCATGAGATATTTCACATCGTTTAGTCGTTTTCATCTCAATGGCTTTTCATCTTTCTCCCCTCCCCACCTTCCCCGACTCCGTCTGCAACTCTCCGATACGACAGGAGCGAAAACATAAATTCTAAATTCTTGACGCTACGAATTTTAACCAGACCCGAGCCTCCTGAAAGCCCTGGACCCTCAGACGTTCTGTTCAGCCAAAAATTTACATAATCCTCGCCTCGCTCCAAACGCAGTCCATCATACCGGACAGGCCACGAAATTTGCTCCCTCGCTTCTGTACGGGAGCTCCCAGGTTCATTTAACTAACAAGCTGAGAAAACGAATAGCCAACGGTTTAGCGTTCTACAAATTATAATTAAAATGAGAGCATCTGGTTTAGGATTGATTACACTGTAGGTGTTCAGAAGGACTAGGATGGTTCAGTACAAACAAGATTGGTTCTAGTAATTAGTCTAACTCAAGGATTTAAAGTGAAGTCCCTAATAGTGCTGCTAAATACAGTGTTACTCAGTGGGTGGGGTTCAAGGGTCAATATTAGTTTTATGTATGGTGTAAAGTAAGAATCTAGCCATTGTGATAGAGGCTTGTACAGTATACATGTCTGTGGACTTGGACACTTTATTAGTATCAGTCACTTTATTATCGCTTGGTCACTTTGTCACTACTTGGGCACTTTCTTAAGACACGGTAGACACACTTTTTAATTTTATGCTCTTTTTATAAAACTTCAGCTTACAAATTTGTATACTTAAATTGTTCACATTTTTAAATCAACTTTTATTTAATGGTGGTAAAACTAAACTTTTTGTAAAATGTTGTGACATTAGTTAGAAAGCATTTGACCACCGGTTGTACTGTGTATAACTATGTATGTATGTATGTATGTATGTGTGTGTGTGCGCGTGCGTGTTTGGGGTGCGAGAGGGGGCCTATTAGTTCACACTTATCAAATCGAATTCAAATTTTATTTGTCATTACACATATACAGATGGTACAGTACAACATATCCCAACTTGTCTGGAAGTTGGGGTCAGAGCGCAGGGTCAGCCAACGTACGGCGCCCCTGGAGCAGACAGGG